>JAXGGA010011147.1:0-43643 GCA_038373865.1 Uloborus plumipes
TTTTTTTTTTTTTTTTTTAATTTTTTTCTTTTTTGTAAAATTTTTAGGCCCTATGCCGATGGGAAAGATTCAAGGGATTTCGAAAATTTTTTTTTTTCCTTCGTTTTTCTTTCAATTATTTCTTTTCCGCACTATTACATTTCGAAAACATCCAATTCAAAAATTTTAAAAAAAATCGCGAAAATGAAGTTTTTTCAATTTTTGTCAAACTTTAGGCTTTATGCGCGATCGGAAGATATCAACCGATTTCGATAATTTTTTTTCCCTTCTTTTTGTCTTCATAATTCGCAACTTTTCCGCGCTATTACAAATTCGAAATAAAAAAAAGTGTTTTTTCGGCCCACCCTATTAAACACATCCGTTGCAAATACTGTTTACATAGTTCTTCTTCGTCTTTTTAACTTAAAGAAAATTGCTTGATTAATCATTAAAAGTGATTTATTACTCTGATTTAACGACCATTTGATCCCTTTCTATAAAATATTTTTGTACTCCTACAAGCGAATTTAAAGAGTTCATACATCTGTATTGACGTTATAAACCAACTTGAAGCAATTTTTCATTCAGTATATCTTAAATCTACTTGTAGTAAATGTAACCTTTAAGTTAAAAATCTAACTGAAAAATACTTTTAAAGACATGTTGAGGCATTTCGTCCTATGATTAATTAAACATTTTTTTATGCTTTACCATTCTTGCGTTTGTCTCTTTTTTTTAATCCTTCATTATTTATCTTATATGATAGGGAGTTGCAGTCTTTACGTTTTGAATATAATCTTTCTGGTTGAGTTTTCTAAAGCAGTTGATAACAAATTTTGGACCTGTTAATTAACTTACAGTAACATGAGCTACACATTCACTCTACCCTATCGCTAAAAGGGAAATCTTTCCCAACCAAGGAATTAAAATAATCTGCACAACGATCTTAAATTTTCGACAAAAGGTTTTTCATCTTGGTTGATCCTATGACTCTAATTAGCGAAAACTACTTAACTAATCTACTTATATTAAAAACTGAGTATCTTTCTAACTATCTTTCTAACTATCTTTCTATGTCACGCTTCTTTCTCCTGAACGCCAATGAACTGAAAGTCGAACCAGGTACCGATAGATAGGTAATTTTTCAGGCATCATTAGTTTCAATTTATATAATTATACGATTTTAATTAGCGAAGATATCAATTAATAAGTTGTCAAATTTAAAGCGATTAAGCCTAATAAATGATTAAATATGAAAGCCATTGTTGCATTGCAAAACGTGGTTGCCATGAAACAGTAATAAAAATGATAATGAGAATTTTGAATGAAGGCTTAACTAAATCAAACTCGAAACTCATAAGCGGGCGACTTACATAGTATTTTTATCGCTAGCTAGTTGTAATATTTTGAAACATTCATTTGTTGAAGAGCCATCTACTTATATTAAAAACTGAGTATCAATGTCTGCTTTTTTTCCTTTGAGCGAGCTGAACTTACTGAAACTTTCCTCACCATCTTGAAGACGCGAAGCATCTCAATAATTCGAATGATTTTTTTTATACAGGAAAAAAGTAAAGGCGTGAAGCGCCTGTTAGCGAGCCGCCTTGGCGGGGAGTAGTTTCTTGAAATTTTCCTCACTACTTTTAAGGCACGAAGTGCTCGTGCAACGCCGGGCCACGTGCGTGGTATGTCTTGAAATCGAATGAACATTAAATTCTATCAAATAAAACTTCAGAATGAGGTAAAAGTTAGAGAGGGGGGACGTTATGCATCAACATGCCGCAGGAAGCTAATCTAGCTGCCCTGGCAGCTAGTTTAAGTATTAAGGAGAAAAAAAATAAAGGCTTAAAACGTAAATTGTCTAAGCATCGTTGGCTTATATTTTTGACCGGATGATAAACGCTTTTAAATCTGTTTCCATATGAATAATGCGTTTTTGGAGGTGATGTGTTTTCTGTGATTTTTTAATTTACTGATGAAAAGTAATAGATTTCCATACATTTCAAGAAATATTTTCCCTTTTTCTAAAACTGTAAATAAAATGTAATATAAACCAAACAGTCAATAAATGCAATTATTTAAAATGACTTTCAAAAAATTTAATTAAGAAAACAATCTTATTATTTCTTACATAAATTGATACAAGGGTGATTTCGCAGTATCAAACGTATCAAGTTTTAACGAAACAACATACATGGACTTTAAATATATTACCTTTCTTCTATTGAATAAATTTTATTAAGAACATGGACCCCAAGTAGCATCAACTCATCGGATTTTGCTCGGCCGATCATCGAACTACTCGTAAACTGATCCCGTAACGCTCGATGACATTGTTCCGATCAGTATCCGAGCACGGCTTTCGATGAGCTACTTTTCATCAGAAAACGATGTCCTTCCCGATCAACTTTCCCGATGAAAATAAGCCTAGTATCCAAAATTGATCCTAAAATCATAGGCACGGGACTGCACTGCTCGTAAATTGCTCCAAATCTCATCGTATTTCGAGAAAAACTCATCGGATTTTGCTACTCAGATTCTGTTTGGCCGATGAGACATATTGGGGCAATTCCCGATGAGAACTCATCGAATCCGATCATCGGCCGATGAGAATTTCATCGGGTTTCGATGAATGGCCGATCAGCGGCCGATGAGATAATGCTGCTAGTGACTCTACTTCTACGTAATAAATGCAATTACGTTTTGAATATTTGTAGAAATAGTAGTATATTATTATTTCTTACTCAGTGTTGAACGTATCTCATAAGATACGTCCATTTCTGAAACAAAAAAAGCATATGTATGTTTTTTTCTCGTAACTCTCCAAATGTTAATTGCATTATATCAAATTAGTTACCATGTTCATTATAAAATGCACGAAACGAAATAAGGAGCACCTTACTTGGAATTTTTGAAAGATGTTTTGTACAACAATCGACGCTTTTATTAAAACAGAATTAAACTGACCGTCTAACAACCGTTCAGAAGTGCAGGTGAACTTTGGTTTACATGTGTAAATGGAAGCATCTATTAGTTTTTAGGGATGGCAGCTTTTGCAGACAGCACGCGTGCATCAAATTTTCACTTTTCTCACTGTTTCAGATATATTTGAACTAACTGGACGGTAGCCAAGTCAATTCCATATCAATCACAACTTTTTTCGCACTTTACCTATATATAGCATTTGTCATTTTACAGAAAAGCTAGGCACTATACACTATATACCTCAGAAAAGTATGTAATGCTTCTCATATTTCATACTTTACCAAAAGATGGCCAGCAATATATAACATGCCTAGGCATTCGATAAAATACCGTTATTTTATAATAAGTGGATAATATACAATTCTAAAAAGGAAACTTAAAAATGCTATTTGTATCCACTGGTTATACGTGCCAATTTAATGAATTTCAGCACGTTTTTCTTTTTAATTATTCACCATCTCCCCCACGCAAATGAACCTAGCCCTGAATCTAATTTTAAATATCCCTTAGAGTTTTTTTTTTTTTTTTACTGTCTTGTGCCACGCCCTACAGTTTTAATAATGTTAGTAAGAATTTTCTTAGACATTTTAAAGTTAAGAATTAGGTTAGTATCTATACTAAAAATCAAAAATTAAGATAATAAATGTTGAAATATGGCTACCTAAAACTTCAGTAAAAATGGAGTAAAAATGGAGTGAACAACAACAAAAATTCATTTTACGGCATTTACAGCTATTTGAGACCATCCAAAAGCATCGGCGTAAGCGTAAACTCGAGTTAGAGAAGTTTCAGGTATCAAGAGTCGACTATATTTCGGACAAAGTTTTATTGTTTCAATTTATTTCTTTTAATTGGGAGCGTAGTTGGGGAATGTGGGAAAAAATTAAACAGTTTTAAGATCACTTACCTTTCTCAAAATGAAAAAAAATGGAAATGGGTTCTTTAAATTACTGAACATACAGAAATAATAATAAATGTTAAATAAAATTTGCTTTCGGGACAAGTGAAAAGCAAACTATTTTTTGAATTAAACATTTTCTATTTGATTGTTACCTCTTCTTACCACCACGCTAGAACTTAAAACGCATTAGAAACGCACAAAAGTTTTATGTACAACATGTAATCTTCCATTGTGCGCTGCTTATGTTTCATATTAAATGTTCCATCAGAAAAACTAAAAATATTTTTGTCAATTTGCGTTGGATTTAGTGTTTCTATAACTCATTTCATATGTAATAAATATTATTTTTAATTTTGAAATAACTATTAATAAATAGCTTTACAAAAATGCACATTTACTTGTGAAATTATTTGTATTGTGAAATTATGTGTAATTTTTTCTAATGAATAATTCAGTGAAAATATTTGCTTGCATTCGGTGGTGGCTAATATGTTACCACTCGTCTTAGAAACAATAGCCACAACAACAAAATTGAAAAAAAAATCTTTTTTGGCTCATAAATAAGCTTCATTTCTCTAATTATTTTGCAAAATGTTAACTTTTGAAAAAAACGACTTGTTCCCGTTAAAGGATTAAAAATATTTTTAATCAAATGAATGAATGAATAAATAATAAAACAATACACAAAAAAAATAAATGAATAAATCATTAAATGTGATAAAAAGGGGGAGGTGAATAAAATAGAGAATAAATAAGAAAATAAGTGAATGAATGAAAAAATGAGTGAATAAATAAGCGAAGGATTATAAAGGAATGAATAAATGAAGGGTTACGTTAGTGGTTTGCTAAACGGATGCATAAGTAAACGAAACAATCTATTTCACTTTGACCCATTCACTTTCCTCCGGGCGCACTTGACACAAATAACAGAAAGCATTTAACATCAAACTGAATCAAATGTTAGCTAAGTAAGTACTGAACTAGATATCAGTGGACCGATTTTAGATAAATCACGGAACGTTACAATATGGGTATAAACTTTTTAAAGTGTTGATAATAATAAATCTTGGCCTCTTAAAGAAGTTTTTTCTGACTAGAATCAACTTTATATTTAAGAACATAGTTAAAATATTCCTAGAGAGGTACCACAGCAAACAAATATTTGAACATATCCCTTTGCTCCGTAATTTTAATTTTCCCCACATTTCCCTTCTGTAGCTAAGTTAATTAATTGTAGTAATCTTTCAAAAAAATATCTAAATTAATATTCAATTTTATGATTATTTCACAGTAATAACAAATAAAAATCAGAAAAAAATCCTCTGATTTCAAAGATAAAGCAGAACATCATTGGTGAATATTTAAATTATTTTTAACACTGGCACATATTTCTTTCAAATTGAAAAAAAAAGTGGAATTTTAAGAGAACTGTCTTATACTAAAGATAACTAATAACGAACTTCTCATAAATTAGAATTTCAAGCACTAATCAGAAGTTATACCCTTAATTAAGGCGCAGTGCTTTCGCAGTTTTTAATAACTCGGCTTAAAACACTTTCTGGAAAATGTACGCATACATTTGTTGGATTTTTGCATATTTTAAAAGATTTATGAGAGAAAGTTCATGGCATAATTACTATATTTTGAAAGTAATGACGTTAATCATGGGTATAAAACAGAAATATCCTGCGGAAAATAGTACGAAAATAAATGCGTCGAGAAAATGAGCTTGTTTCTGGAAAATATCAGAAACTTTTCTTTATAAAAATATTATTTCGAATGATTTATTATTAAAAATGAAGGTAGTATTTGTGTGAAAATAAATGCATTTTTCACTAATAAATTCTACAAAAAAAGCGAAACTAAAGATGTATGTAAGTAAAAAGAAGATAAGAAATACTTAAAATAGCAGTATGCTCTTTATGGTTACAATTATTGAAGAGTGGAGTCTTGCACTGCTCACTGTATTTTCATTATGCGGGGGGCGGTGTTTTTACCCTTATTTAGCTCTAATTATATACTTTATGCTTCATATTTTTCATCTTGATAATTTCTTAAAATTTATCTTTCGTTGTTTACAAAATACATAGAAAAAAAGCTATTTTTTGAAGAAAATTATGAATTTTAAGCCTCGTTTAGGGTACCTAAATATTTTTTAATTTGGATAAATGATTTTTTGGGACATGTTGGGATCTAGGGGAAGCGTTTCATCAACATGAAATTTTGAATTTCCGAAAAAAGTTTTTTTCGATTTGACCTAGTGAAAAAGGGCTAGTCCGCACTTTCGGACGCAAGTCGGCACGGGTTACCGTTGTTCAAATTGCATGAAACTTTTTTTTACAATTGTTTTGATGTAAAAGGAAAAAAATAAGAGGGTATGCGTTACAAAATTCCGACTTTCGTTTTTTTTTTGGGACACCCTAATGTACATATATTGTATATGCACGTACATAAAAGCACATGCATGTTGGAGTTTTTTGAAATGATAAAAAAAAACTCATTGACATCGCTACATATATTTGCACCGTTTACACGAGAGTTGAGTTCTGACGATTCAATAAATACAGGCGTGAATGTTCAAGTCTTCACTTCTGTTGAGTGTCACTGTTCTTTTATGCATTCAAAAGTTTCTTCTCGTAATTCCGAAACGTATGTAGGTAACTTTTTGTATTGATATTTTGTGCGTTTAACCCATTAATGCCTGACATTTTTTTCCAAAGATATTTTGTATACTGGTTACAGTGTTTAATGGACAGGGAAAATAATAAAAAAAATATCATGTATTTTTTTTTTTTATTATTATTATGAAGGAAAGAAAAATCGTCCCTTAAAAGTTACTATAGACCCCAGAGGGTACATACTTTTTTTACTAAAAATTTTTTCTGCCTACGATATAATATTTGAAAAGACATTTTATAAGAAGAAATAAAATCAGCAATAACCATAAACTGGGAAGCTGGGAATAACTTAAAAAAATTAGCTTTTTTTCTTGAGATTGTGAACGATGTCATTTTTGATAAAGATCCTATTAAAACTGCTACAGAACACACTTTACAATGGTTATATGCTGCAATCTGTTAATAACGAATTAAAACAATACCAAGGTACTAATTGAACACTATTATTTGGTTGAAATATTCATTTTTGGGAAATTCGGATCCCTTTTTTGGACCGTCCCTAAAAAGAGACGCTAGGCACTAATGGTTTAAGGTAGGCATTTAATTACGAGTTCAAAATTCTGAAGGAATAAAAGAAGGTTCAGAATTCGCCAAGCTAAACTTGCGGAAAGTGTTATACTGGATGTTACTAGCTGAGTTAAGCAATTTTTTACCAAGAGAAAACCACTGATAACGAGAACGAACTTCATTTCCCGAATGCAAGATTACAATTTCATAAGTATTTCCACTTGGTTAATTAAATGCATAACATTTCATCTTTCTGAAGTTATAGCACTAATTAGAGGCTATATGCATAACTTTTAAATACGACCGATAAACTCTTCAATAATTCTCCTTAGAGCATTCCTCTAGGAGAGGTTATCCGTATAATTAACTCGTTTTCTTGCATTCTTTTAAAGATGTATAAGAGAGGAGATAAGAGAGAAGACATGAAACTCGATGTAATCAGTCGAGATATAATTACCTATTTTCAAACATAATAATCTTAATTATATGCTTTGGGAAGACGGAAATTTCTTTAATTTAATGTTAGAAAAATCTAATTTTCAAAAATTAAAATGCTTCAAAAGAAATAATAATGGATTATCTGAAAGCAAAATTTCGTTTTCAAAAATATCAGCGGAGTTTAAATTAATTGGAGAATTTATTTTGAAAAATGTCTGGTAACGTGAAAACGGGTTGAAACGCTGAACAGTATTTCTTCAATTGAAATAATTTCAATAACAGCATTTATTACTTAAACTGGCCATACGATTTAATTAAGACAGTCAAATTATAATAGTTTTTAGAACTTTATTCTCATTACCAATAATTAACGCATTTGCTTACATTAATCAATCCATACAAACATTTTAATGTACTGAAATTTTATGTCTGATTTCCTCATATACTAATAGAGGCTATTTATTGTAAATAAAAACTAATTGTAAAAGTTGATCATTCGGAAGTACGCTTTTGTACCGAAGTAGATAGTGTAACTCTTTATACCAGTGGTCCTTAAAGTGTTCTACATGGACCCTCAGGGGTCCACGCCAATTTTCAAGGATTCCAAGTCAACGAAACAAAAATTGAGATGCATGAAATGAAAATAAGTGTTCATAAACCTTATTCTCATTTAAGCAAGTTGTTACTTAAGTGTAGGCCCTCTGTAAGTGCTGTAGTGAACCGTACGCATATTTCATCTGTGTAATTGTATAATACTTAAGTACATATAAATTAAGATTCTGCATGGCAGAAAATGAACCCCACCAAACTATATTTTAAAATGTTCTTTTAGAGTTGGTGAAACTAGTTTTCGCTATTTCACTCTCTTTCTCTCTCTCTCTTTGCGAAAAAAAAAATCATTCACGACAGAATGCCTCCAATGACGAAGAAAATGAATAAAAGATAGGATTACCTAAAATATGCCCTAACTATTAATGTTTTTTTAAAACTTAAAATTAAGTATGAAAAAATTCATATTGTCGGGTAACTTTTGACCCCTGTCTTTTTAATACGTTTTGCGTTGATCTTATGATTTTAGAACAATTTGGGAAAGCATTACCCATTTGATTCTCTTTGTTTTCAGACACTCGTATAAAAATAATACACTTTTTAGCTACTTTAAATTTACCCTTACGTAGAAGGTTCACGTAAAAAATCCTCTGAAAACCTCTGAAGGGTACACGAAATAATCAAGTTTGTGAGTCTATGATACAGAATGTTAAAGTTGCATTTCTACATACAAAAATATATTATTCAAAAGTAATAAACATTTTGTATTTTCTCGCATAAAGTGTTAAGATACAGTTTTTTTAAACTAGTTATGGCAGTCAATAGGAGTGTTTTCCACTGTTATTTATTTATTAATTTTATTGATTTTTTTATTTATTTATTTTAAAAGAACACGGTAGAAAAACATGGAGTGATTTCCTTTGCTTCCCAAATTTTAACTCATTTTCTTTCTAAAAAAATAATCTTAAAAGACGCTCCGACATTTCTATTTTTGTTGCTTTTGTCACAAGCGGAAAATCCGTTCTAAGCAAGGCCCAATATTTTGGATTGGATTTTTCATTCATGCAGAGCTAGGTTTACCAGAGATACAAAAAGGCAACCAACAATTGCAAGTATTGTAGTGTCGTTTTATAGCAGTGAAACAGGACCATATGCTTCGTTTTTTTTAGTCTTTGATAAGGTTCTTAAAGAAGCGTTGTAAACATTATAATACTTTGAAACATATTAAGGAGTACTGTTGTCCAAATTAAACTTCCCCAACTCAGAGGCCTGTGCAAGACGTTGTATGGGTCATAATGTGATGAAATTTTGAAAACAGACACTTCAGACTATGCGCTCGAGATTTTTTAAAGAAAAAAATAATACAAAAAGTTGCCGATAGGTGGCGTTGTAACAATTGGTATTTGCATGTTACAGCATCGTGATTTGCAGAAAAAGAGAAAAACAGTTTCTGCACAGGCAGTTGTTTCCAACTCGCTGATGCACGTTCATAATTCGTGAACTTCAACACCGTGGTGGCCTCCAGGACATGATATTGATGCAGGATGGTGCACCTTCCCATATTCTTCGTGGCGTTCAACAGATGTTACGGGCAACTTCCACCGATGCACGTGTGATCAGCCGCTGTTTCACAACATCTTGGGTTCCTCCCTCGTCTGATCTCACCCCGTGTGACTTTTGGTTAAGGAGATTCTTAAAGGATCGGGTCTATCGAGAACACCCCACAACCACGGCACATCTTAAAAACGCAATTAATGGTCATGTTCGTGGAATTAGAGTAAACTTACTGCGTTCAGCTTTGGAACACACTGCTTTACGAATGGAAATAGTTGTAGAGAACCATGGCATACATATCCCAAGTAGCATCAACTCATCGGATTTTGCTCTGCCGATCGACAAACTCCTCGTAAATGGATCCTGTAACGCACGATGACATCGTTCCGATCAGTATCCGAGCACGGTTTTCGATGAGCTACTTTTCATCGGAAAGCGATATCCTTCCGATCAACTTTCCCGATGAAAATAAGATGAGCTATATTCCATCGGAAAACGATATCCTTCCGATCAAGTTTCCCGATGAAATTCCTCGGCACGGGACTGTTCTGCTCGTAAATTGCTCCAAATCTCATCGTATTCTCGTCGGATTTTGCTGCTCGGATTCTGCTCGGCCGATGAGACATATTGGATCATCGGCCGATAAGAATTTCATCGGGTGTCGATGAATGGCCCATCATCGGCCGATGAGATGATGCTGCTAGTGTATAGAACATCTGTAAAATGTCTAGTTAATCTGCAGCGCCACCTACTGGCAATTTTGTGTACAATTTCTTTTTTCTTTATTAAAACTCGAGCGCATAGTCTGAAGTGTCTGTTTTCAAAATTTCATCACATTATGACCCATACAATGTCCTGCACAAGCCTCTGAGTAGGGGCAGTTTAATTTGGACAACCCTGTACTTGCTAAAAACTTATTTAACTCGCTGTCCGCTACACTGCTGTGCTAAGAACATAAGTCGTATCTGCACTTTTTAACAAAATTGAGTTATCGAAACCAAGTGGCTCTTTGTAACGTATTTTACCTAAATACAATATTATATGGTCATTTGAGATCGGGAAATAGTTTTTTTAAAAACCTGAAAAAAATTCATCTGAAACAAATTCATGGTGGCGCAAAACTTTAAAGAGTAATCCCTCTATTTGAGGTCAACTGCAGATACCACTTTTGCGCTTAGCACGGCAGTACAGTTCACACTAATTTTTGCACCTCCTGCATTTTCTGAACAAATTACTTTTTCATGAGAATCTTCCAGTCAGTGAAGATTGACATTTTCCCCAAAACTCGTGAAAGCTTTTGTTTAGGCCATTCTGATGTGACTCTTCCTTCGCAAAAGCATAATATCTAATTTAACCTAAGTCCGCAACTCTAAATTTTTGAGCAGATAACTTCTTTTAGCAGAACTTTTACAAGCTACTCAATTTTCCTTAAGGCTTCTTCTGTCTGAAATACCTTAGCATATGTTCGTTGTTAACCTTTACGCCAAAGCTTGCAAATTTCACCAAACTAAATTTCATGAGTTTTTTTTAAACATTACCTCTGCAACGCGAAAGAAGATATAGATTAAAGATGTAAAGAAAATCAAAAATTATTTCTGATTGTTCAATAAATATTTGAAGATTTTTAATTAAGTAATCTTTCCTTTAGCTTTTAATGGCCATTTTATTTGTAAGTGCTACGTACAGTATACCTATTGCTCATTTGCTTAAAGCAAGCTTTTAACTACAGCATCAATGACCATAAATTTCATGCAGCTTAAAAGCTTGATATGATAGACTAAAACAGATAATTTTTGGACTTAAATTTCATAAGCAGACTAAAACCAAACTAAAGTTTTAATATGGTAACTGAATAGCTATTCCCAGGTGTTATCATTTTCAAAAGTATCACTGCTTTCGTACATATATGCTTTCATTTATTCAACCCCCCCCCCCCCTTTTTTTTGGTACGTATTGTATATTTGACGCAAAACCGTAGTTTAATTTTTTTCAAAATGCGTATTACTCAAACGATAAATGTCAACAAGTTTCGTTGTTTCATTTTTAATAAACAATTGCGCCGTGCAAATCCTCTAAGGTGAATTACAAAAAAGAAAAAAAAAACACAGATCAATAAATATAATCTTGTGATTCACCTGAAAGGGGGAAAAATGAAGCGTCTAGTTACGAAATAGCCAGCGAGTAATACTCGAGGTACACGAAATACATCCATAAAAAAGGCCAATTATCTTTTAAGTTCGAAAAGACGGAAAAACAAAAATTATGAGCCGACTTTTGCAGCAAAAATTAAAATATGTAACGTATTCATTTTTTTACTTGCATTTTTGTGGAGACAGTTCTTTCTCAATCCTCAAAATTAAATGCATTAACTGTGCTACATAATGGAACTAACTTATTTGGAATTGTCTGCCCTAAAGATTATCTGCGTCTATGATTTAAGTCGAAAATAATTAGTTTGAAAATAATAAGATGTTAGGTTTATAAAAGGAATTTTTATAAAGATTTTAAAAAAAAACTACAGGAAAATATTTTTATTTAAATGAAAATTTCCACCAACGCACATCATCCCTCTTTCTGATTAAAAAAATATATATTAAGTTCAGAACCATAGCAAATATAATGTTGTGCAATTGTAAAGATTAAAATACATGAGAAATGCATCGATGTAAATAAAGAATTATTCTCTTTAATTATGTAAAACCCTATTGGGAGCTAATAGTTTCAAATTAATTTTCCAAACGGTTTAATCCGCATAGAATTCTATTGTTTATAAACTTTTAGTTTGTTTATTTTTTCCGTCTCAATAGAGTTTTTGACTTTCTAACTACAAGTTCAAAATGTAGTTATGAAGCAGAGCCATTATGTTTTGTTAGAATGTTTTCTCTCAGTGATGCATTTAAAAGATCATAACCCCACTTTGCCCCATGTAAGGGTAAGGTGTGTCGAGTGCAGTAATTAAAGTACATTTCAACGGCAATGTGTATATATTATTTTTGACATATGTATGCAGTGAAATTAATACACCTTAATAACGTTTAAAGGAACAAATGCACAAAAATATTTTTTACCAGTTACTTAATTAATGAAATATCACTAGTTATGTACCATTAAATATCATTAAAATATAAAACTAGAAAATCTGCAACTTTCGATTATGTTCGAAAACGCACAAAACTTGGCACCCAAAATAAGTCACCAAAAATGATGCAAAATTGTCGATATCTTGTCAATATCAGTCCTAGCCCATAGACTGCCGAGATAAATGTTTGGCAAAGCATGGAATATAGCAAGCAAGAAAAGTTTTGCATACGAATCAACCGCTTTCCTGATTATCCCAGGTTATCTCGGGCTCGTATGAGTTGCAGGTAATTATTATCCCTAGAAAACAAGGGTGAAAATAAATATGATTTTACATTTATAAAAAATTAAAATTTCAACATGAAACCTACATATTTTGTTTGTTTAATTTCCTTGCATTTAAAAATCAAATTTAAAAAATATTTTTTTTTTTTTTTTTTTTGCAATTTTTTCCAAAAAAAATTTTGTACGGAAAGTGTTAACAGAATACACAAAATTTTTGCAAGATTAAGAAAAAGAAAGATAGGCACATCAAGTCATAAAAATAGCATCAGTTTACTAAATATATACGTCATAGTAAATACACAGGAAAGCTTAACCATACAGCCACTTTACCCCACCTCAGATAATACCTAATAGTAAATAGAATTACAAACTTCATTTTCACGTCGTTATGTAGAGCTGATCCTTAAGTATTTAACTGTAAGTCTATGGTAAAATTATAGCTCCTACCAGTAAATAACGTTTTTAGAGGAAAGTTAATCAACAGCTAACTCTTAAATAGCACTCATAAAATAAGCATAAAACAGCACTTTATAAACAATTAACTTGCTTATAGTGTTCTAAAACTAAAATAAATATAATTGCAACAATCTCAATGCTTGCTGTAAAATATTTAAAGCAATAGGGCTGTAAAAAATTCGATAAAATGTAGGAATAGGCGGTTAAATAAACATAACAAAGAGTGGCAATCATTCAGTACATATTGTAATGAATAGCATTAAAGAAAATGACTGACAGTAAAAACAGGTTTGGTGAGTAAAAGTGGCTGATTTAAAATGCCTATTAACAAAATACTATGAATACTGAAAGTATAAATTCTTGCTGGATTTTCTTTAAAAAATGTTTTTTTTTCTCTCTTAATTTGTAAAGTAGACTTTTTTTTATATGTTATAGGACTTGAATTTTGTAGAAAGCCTTAAAGTAAAGGTGAGTAAACATTTTTGGCTTTATTTATGATTACACAGCAAAAAATAAATGTTGTTTTTAATCTGTAATACAGCTAGTTTTATAGTAATTTTACATTAATAAACTAAAATTGCTCATTTTACAGTAATAAGCTGTAAAATTGCTAGTTTTACAGTAATAAACTAAAATAACTAGTTTTACAATTTTTACCGTGCAGTTTACCGTTTTAAATAGAAACCTCTGCATTCTGTATTATACTGTAAAAACAACAATTTATTTTTTGCAGTGCAGTACATATAATTTTTTAATGTGAATTTAAATTTTCTTAAATACTATTATGAATTACATTCACAAAGTTCCGGCAATTTTTCCATGCAAAATATCTAAATAAAGAAAGTCATTTTCCTTCTAAAAAGCTTAGAAGGTTCCAAGAAAAAACATACATATTAATTTTCATATTTTCCCAACAAAATACAACTTGTCTTTTGTCTCAAAGTGTCTTGCCCAAAATGTGAAAACGCACCGTTAACTTCACTAATAGATAGCATTTTTCAAACCATCACAAACAACAATATCAAATGAGCATTCCATAGTTCAGAAGAAAAGAGCAAAATTCAAGAAAAAGACGTTTTTTAAGCATCCTATCGATGTGGAACGAATCCAACTGGGTCATTACTGATGTATGTATTTACTAATGTTATTAACAAAGAAGATCATTGTCGATCGAGCAACTTAGCACAAAACAGTAAAATATCGTAGCTGTATTTCTTCCAAAAAGTTTCCGCTGTTTTTATTCATTTATTTTTTCACCTTTATGACTTTTTTTTTCCCCAATATTTGAAAAAATCGTTAAGAAGGCCTCTTTTTTAGTCACTTTAAGTCCGATTATTTAATTTTAATAGAATATTCAATAGGGATGACATGACAAATTACGAAATTACCATAGCACTTAATATAATATTTTCTGAGTCTGGAAAAAAATCAGAACGTTTGTTTTTTAGCATTTTTTCCACCAGCACTTTAACTCTTTAAGTGTCCTAGATTTACTGATTTCTCAAATTACGCTGAAACGTAAAGTACTTCCTAAAAAAAAAAGAAAAAAAAACAGACAAATGCTAATGGCTTAAAACGAAAAAATACATAAATGTGCATTATTCATATTGTTTTCTCTGCCTTAAAAGCAGACAAGCAAATGTTTCAATTCCCCCAATAATGAAATTTGCCATCAAAACTCACTCACAGGTTTAGGTTTAAACAAAAAGTTTTTTTTTTTTTTTGTTGCTGTTTATTAGAGGTTGAATTATGTGTCTATTTACCCCAGTAAATTTGAAGTTACCCTAGAGATGAGGAGTAAAAAGAAACTAATTTTATTTCCCATCCCGTTGACATGTGCAGATTAAGCACGATGTATACAATTCCTTTAGAAGATGGCTTTAAAAGATCTATATACACTGGCGGAAAAAAAATCCCAACAACAAGAAAAAATTACCGTAGAGTAGTGAAATTTGGGTAATGCAATTGCCTAGTTAACATGTTTAATTGATTAAATGTACAAGATCACTGGCTAACTTAAGCTCAAGAAAATGCTATGTAAATGTGAAATTATGTTAATTTAATAGAGGGTGTAACCTCCAGAATTTTGAAGGCTAGCCTGCAAGCGTGCATGCATTATGTCATACAGATGCCGAACATCGCTTTGTGGTATGGAGTGCCGTGCTTGTTGCACTTGCTGTGTCAATAATAGGACCGTCATTGCTGACTGTGAATGATGCTCGAGGTGCCATCCCATGATATCCCATACGTTATCAATTGGAGACAGACATGGTGATTTTGCAGGTCATGGTAACATGTCAGCACTCTGTAGAGTACCGTAAAATGGGGTGAATCGGAACACTTTTCAGCTTTGATTGTAAAAAAATCAGTTAAAAGATTTTTTTTTAATTTGATTTTTTAGGTAAAAACTTCGGTCTTGCTTTACTTCTGATATTCCAAGCAAAGACAAAACATTTTGAACAATTATTATTAAAATATATAGGAAATTATGGGTGTTCCGAATCACCCCGCTGATAGGGGTCAATCGAAACACATGTTAAAATATTTATTTTTTTCAATTTAACCTGTAATAGGTCTCACAAACATGAGTAATATTGATGGGGGAGAATAAGAACAGATAATTACTGTCAAATAAATGTATAATTTCAATACCAGTAAACGCTTATAATTTGCCAAAATTCAAAATAATTTTGAACTTATGAAAAATGAAAAGTAATTTTAAGAAATACTTTTGAATTGAAATACAAAGATTTAACATGAATGGAAGTCACTCATGTCGTCCACAAATATGTACTTGTCCTTAAAACTAGCAATCGTGACTTGTCTTAAGTTTTTTCATAACATCTCCTTGGATGAACTCTGCCTTTTCTTTAGTTTCTTGAACTCTCTGGGTTTCGGGGATCGTCCTGAAATATTTTTTCGCTTATTCATCAATGTCTGTGTGCTGGACTTTTACTACATAAAGTCTATGTGACTTTCCCCCTCGTATTTTAAGTAAAAAAAAGTCTCCTGGAGAAAAAATCTTTTGAAATCTGCAACTTTTTGTCATTCTAAGATCTAGTTGAACACGAGAAGGGATAAACAGTAATAAATCCTTGTCCTTGTCTTGATTAGAAGAATTGGGGTTAGAATCTTGATTTTTTAAACAGTTTCCTTCAAATAAGTTTGAATTGGAACAACAGAACTAAGTGTTCCGATTCACCCCACAAATTTTTTTCCTATGTCATTTTTCAAAATTCTTCATTTTTATGACACAGTTTATAAAAAATGTAAATTCTAATGTGGTATTCTGTTGTTCAGATACATGTATAATTGAAATATGCCACTCTTAGTTTTTAAATATAAGAAGATTTTTTCTTGCATATGAAGTTTTGCAGTCTATGAAGATGTGATGTTTTCTAGCATTCCACGAGCAGCCCTCCTTAGAAGCCAGTAGCGTTGCCAGATTGACAAAAGTAATTTTTTCCTACTTCCTATGATCTTACCTTTTTATAAAAAAATTAATGGCGAAAAATACCCAATAGTATATTTATGAAAAATTTCTTTGTACGGTCGGGAAGTTTTGTTCCGATTGACCCCGCTGTTCCTATACACCCCATTTTACGGTACATTGCGTTACAGTAGTGATGTGAGGGCGAGCGTTATCCCGTTGGAAAACGCCCCCTTGAATGCTATTCATGAAGGGCTGTACTACCGGTTAAATTAAGAGACTGACGACAAATTTTCAGTCAGTGAGTTTGGGATAACCACAAGAATGCCCCTGCTGTCGTAGGAAATTGCTCCAGAGATTATAACTCCAGGTGTGAGTTCCGTATGTCTAGGCCGTAGACCGCTTGGATGCAGGCGGTCCTTCTGACCAATATACAGCCACCACTGGTAATAATTCAGAATCTGTTTTCATCAAAAATTACAACAGATCTCCACTCCGACCTCCAGTGAGCTCTGTCGTGGCACCAATGCCGTCAGAAAAGGCAATGGTTTGCAGTCAATGGAATACTGGCTACAGGCTGCATGGCTCGGAGCTGTCCTTGAAGTAAACAATTTCTTACCGTTCCTTGGGTCACGACGGTACCAACTGCAGCTCGAATGTCAGCCGCAGATGTAGTACGTTGCGCCGCAGCCGTACGCAAGATTCGGAGGTCTTCCTTCTCAGTCGTGCCACGTGGCAGCTCGAAACTCGATCTTTCTGAGGTAGTACCGTCCCTTGCCCATAGCTTCCAATAATCATGCATGGTGGTAACATTCCCACCAAGTCTTTCTGCAATATCGCGAAATGAAAATCCACCTTCTCGTAGCCAAATTGTACGACCTCGTTTAAACTCGGTGAGCTGTTGATAATGGCTTCTTCGTCTTCTTAAAGGCATTCCTGGCTAACATGAACGCAATTTGTCAAATTTCACGGAAAAATAATACACACGAGCTTCACAACACGCTTTTAAAACAAGCCTTATTTGCATGTTCTGAGTGACGCCAGCTGCGCCACGCTTATGCGCGGAACGCGAAATTTCAATCGATGTCATCTTTCAGTTGTATAAACACGCCTACTAAATTTCGTTTATCTAACACAAGTCTTTCTTGGTGTTGGTATTTTTTTTCCGCCAGTGTATCAAGGGTTCCCAACCTCAAATTACCTGTGGGCCACAACTAAAGCCAGAAGCGCAGTTACAGACCACGTCGTAATTTAAATTGTGGATAAGCAACCTTTAGGAACAGAAATTATAAACTGAAAAAAAAAATACATTTTATGCAAAATGTGAAACAGAAAAAGTGTCACTACAAAAACCAAAGATCGTATGTCAATCGCAAAATCCGTCTTGGACAGTCTCAAAAAATGATTTAAAACAAAGAGTTAGTTACCCACGAGTAGGTATAGTTAATCTTGGTATATTTCACTGAAGAAAATGACCTTTCGTTTACTGACAACTTCTCCGTGTTTTTTAAGAGTTGTTTAAATCAAACACGACACATTTTAACACTAGTTTTGAAATGAAGCATGGTATGCACCATCCCATTAGAAGTTCTATTTAGGATGTTCTACATCAAGCATATTCTATCGGTGACTTTGCCTTTCAAATGTAAGCTCAAACCAAAAATCAGAAAAAAAAATTGTGATATGCTTAATTTTTGCAAAATACACCAGAAAGTATTACATCAACAGTGATGACGTCTACTGCAAAACTCAAAACAGATTTCTGATGTTTCCTTGTCTTTACTCAAAAATAGTAAATTTTCAATAACCTACCTTATGCTTCTTTTTATCTTGCCTAATTCGCATATAAGTAAAAATTTACCTTTAAAATGTAAATCCTCAAACAACGGAAAAAGTGAATGTTTTTAACATCTATTTGTTTTGCTTTTAATCTACTCTTATACACCTTAGTTTTTAAACTTCTTTGCATTTGAAATTAGAAAAAACTTGTACTTTTGAATTACCATGAAACATCGAAATTGTTGAATGTCATCGGTGATTCACCGGAAATATTCCGTCTATTGCCAACGCGTTCGGAAAAGAGATTTTAGTATCCACCGGCCAATGTCGACATTGACCTCAGCTCGTACTTTCACTCTAAAGTATGCATGTAATCTAAAGCAGAAATTGCAGTCTTATAATGTCTTGTACGATTATTCTAGCATTTTTAAATCCACTCTTTTAAACCAATTTTTTTAATCACGAAAAAAAACTCCACATTTTTTTTTTTTCCATTAGCTGTCAGGAAAGTGCAGTTTTTGCGCTCTTGGTGTAAAATGTCTTTATCTCCGAACTCAAAAGTTTCGCGGATCAAATCTTTCGAGACATCTTTTGAAATGCTTTTAACATCAAGGGACTTTGTTCTTAAGCTGCTCACATTTAGGCCTGGGATTCATTTCCGATTTCCTTCTTCATAAAAGATTTCGAGCTTTAAAACTTTTATTGTTTCTTGGCTTCAACACGTACGAACTATGTTTCCTATGTCTAAAAATGTCGCTTTACACTTATCTCTTTATGATATATGTGGGAATATAAGCTTTTATAGATTTATGGTTCTTACAAGCTTTTATCTATATACTATCTAAAAGTGTATTTTCAGAAAGCAGAATGGTTCCTACCTATTAATCCCACCTTTTTTATAGGTATTGACGTCAATGTATTTGTGCAGTTGAACCTTGGTAACTCGACAAAAATACAGTGCGTCTAGAAATGATAGGTCTACCCTTATTTTTCAAAATTTCGACTCTTAATTGAGAATAAGAATCACTTTTTTTATAGTGATTATATATCTGTAATTGTTATAACTATGTCTGATGAAATTTCTTAAAAATAAATCATTTCTTCTTATTTGATGCAAATTTTCATTTTCAGACTGTTTCAAAAAGATAGGTCCGCCTTCAGAAATTTTGCCCCAACCACGTTTATTTCCAAAAATGTGCACAAGTATCGTTGCTTAGTCTTACTACGAGATTATGCTTGCTGCTGTGGAGGTATTTAAACACATTTGAACAGCACTTTGTAGTCAAACAAAACGGATTGTTGTTGCAGTCTTTCGCTGGTTGAGCAGGGGAAAATTGATGCATTTAAACAGTCTGGAAAATCGACTAGAGAAATAAGTAAGCTTTTAAACAGATCGCAAAGTGTTGCAAACAATTTTTTTCTATTTAGAAATGCTTATAGCAGTAAAAAATCGTCTGGCCGCCCATCAAAAGTGACACCCCGACAACGAAGCACTATCGTAAGGGACCTGAAATCTGGAAATAATGAGCATACCCACTTTGGCCAAACAACTAAACCCTTCAATATCAAAACCTACAGTCCACACAGCGGTAAAGAAGTTTTGCAATTTAGTTTACGGGAAAAGGAAAGCGGCTCCGAAATTGACTAAAAAGCACAAAGAAAAGAGATTGAAATTCGCGCAGGAAGTGATGTTTTGGAAACAAGATAGGCATCGTGCGATATTCAGTGATAAAAAGGAATTCAACTTGGACGGTTCAAATGGTTGGCATTATTACTGGCACGATCTGCGTAACCATAGACAGATATTGTCGAAGAGGCAAGCTGATGGTGGTTCCGTTATGGTATGTGCCCGATTTAGAGGGACAGGAAAAACTGATATAGCATTTGTAGACAATCGTTTGAATGCTGCTGGCTATAACAAGCTGTTTGAACAATATTTTCTTCCACAATCACAACCCATTGGAGGCTCATTCTTTATGTTCCATCCAAGCAATGCTCCTCTGCACTATGCAAAGTCCACTTTTAAATGATTTCTGGATAATGTTATACACATTATCGATTATCCTTATTATTTGTATTTTTTATGAGCTATTTTACATTGAATGAAGTAATGTAGTTTATAAAATAGTACTTTGTACACAATGCAACCTTTTTTACCAGCATAATTTTCGTTTTTACTGGTGGACCTATCATTTCTTAACGCACTGTAGATCTACACTTAGCGAGGTTCCTGCAAATATGTCGCGTTAGAGAGGTTTGCATTCATTGAAATTCACATTATACCAACCATTGGAAAACTAAATATCTATTTACTGTGGTTGTAGAGTTATCCACGAGCCGAGTTACCAAAGTTCTACTGGTTATAATAAAGTATCAATGATTTTACACACGTAATTTATAAAGGGTTTTAAAAAAATTTTCCCCCGTTCTCTGTAACAGGGACAAATAAGTCAGAAAGAATCGTTCTAATCATGAAGAAAAGATTACAGAGCAAGCATGGAATGAAATCATGGTTCTAGGGCTCTGGGTACAGGCTAAAACATTACATTTGTTACTGCTAAAGTGCAAAATCCTGATTTTATGGGATAATTAGATATTTCAAGAAGTAACGATACGAAACAGTTGAAGTACATGAAATTATTGAATTCTACAATTTAACGAGGCAATATACAATATACCAAGCATTTGATCTTTAAGGTATGAAATAAGGCACTCTAAAATTCGCAGAACTGTTCCCAGCTGCTTTCAGTTTGCTCTGAATTGCGTATAGCAACTTAATAATAACGTGTGTGTGCGTGTGTGTGTGTACTAGGGTGGGGGCGAAAAATAAAAAGGTTTTCAGATCAACTTCTAATAGTTGCCAAAAGTTGTCTTTGGTGATAGTTAGCTTTTGCGCAAAATTTGAGAAAAATTGGTTAATATCTTCAGGGGCGCTGCGATCGCAAAGTTTTACCATCGCTTTGTTATGGATTTTATGGTTAAAATATCAAAAAGAATGCCTTTAGCTAGTCTCTTTGCGTTTTTTTACTCAAAAGATGCTTTCATGCATTAAAAGCATATGAAATGACTCACAAACATTATTTTATATAATATATTTATATTTAAAAAAATCACTTTTTTTTTACGTTTTTGTTTCTTTTTAAATGCTTGAAATATAAATATATCATATAAAATAATTTTTTGTGAGTTATTTCATATGATTTGAATGCATTAATATATCTTATGAGTAAAAAAATGCAATGAGATTAGTTAACGGCATTGTTTTTCATATTTTAACCATAAAATCCCGATAAGAGCTATGATAAAACTTTGCGATCGCAGCGCCCCTGAAAATATGAACCGATTTTGCTCAAATTTTGCACAAAAGCTAACTATCACCAAAGACAACTTTTGGCAACTATTAGAAGTTGATCTGAAAAACTTTTTATTTTTCGCCCCACCCTAGTGTGTACGCTTCATTCCATTGTTTTCAAATGTAGAATTTAGATTGCGAATTTTTTACTCTTTTCAGCAATAGTAGGAGAATGTGGGGCAAAAGTAAAAAGCTAAAATATTTTCCCAGTTTGCAGTGCCACCTATCTAGAAATAGGTTAACTAAGTTCCTAAACATATATTTGATTCGAGGCAAAAAATAAATAATTCAGGTTCCAGTTTAAGCTGTAAAATGCACAGTAATAAACTGTAAAATTCGCAAATTTACAGTTCATAACTGAAAGTAGCAATTTCATTATTTTTACCGTAAAGTTAGCTGTATTATATTGTAAACACAACAGTATAGTACTAGCAGCAGAGGTTAAAGTTTAAAACTGTAAAATGCACAGTAATAAGCTGTAAAATTAGCAATTTCACGGTTTTTTACTTTAAAATTGACTGTATTATGCTGTAGAAATAACATTTTAGTTTTGCGCGATTTTCTCCCATTTCCTGATGTTCATATAGCGGGTGCGCTTATAGTAGGGGTAATAGGGGCAATAATAACCTTCATCGTCAACACAGTGGGAAGTTTGATATCCGTGCAACGTTGGTCGTGTGAGCAACGTTGCGGTTGCTGTTATTTGGTTCTGAACCATATTAATCAGTAAGCTTGGGAATAATCTACAGCTAGCACACAGTCCCCTATATCTCAACTCTTGTGATTACATTTTATGGGGCTGTCTCACGCAGGAGAATTACAAGATATGCCCAGCATCAAGAGAGGAAGTAAAGTAAATACGCTGACCCGAAAACACAAATTGCAGCAATAACGCCGGCAATTCGTGGGGGTGTGACATTTCAGTGATCTCTTTCCACTCCTTGAAACTGATGATGAGAGACCTTTTCCAGAATACTGTACCTGGTTCTTTCCGAGAAGGCATTTTTAATCTGGTTTAACTCGATAGTAAAAATTCCAGACCAGGATTAAAGCAGTTACTCCTTTTAGACTCTTCGCGGACTTGATTGCCTTGCCTCTTTTTCTGAACCCTAAAACCTAAAACCCTTTTTCTGAAGGAAAATCGGACGTTGTTGCAGTAGTTGTCTTGCACCAGCTAGACTGGCAATTTGGGGTTTTGATTTCCATATGGAAAGGTTTAGATGGCATTCTTAAAGTGTAAAATTTTTTATTAACGATGGTCAATGACTTGAATTACCTCTAAGCCTTTTTATTGTACAAAATTAGATTTTTTTTTTCGGTTTTTTTTTAAAATTATTTTTCGATATTTAAAAAAAGTAATCCTTCTTTCCAAAAGCCCCAAAAATTGACCATACTCTAAGATTACCATCTGGGAAGTTTTCGGTACTATTAGGATTAATGCTTTAGATTTGGTAAATTATTAAAAAATGATAAAATTAAAGAAGTCTTTGTAATGAATGGCTCCATACACTAACTGAAACCAGCGACCCATATAAATCACACTCTAAGGGAACCATGTGGCAACTTTTAGTATTATTAGAGCTAAAGAATTCTATTTCTGTTTTTTTTTTTTTTTAATATAAATTTTAAAAAATAGCAAATTGCGTATAATAAATGCACTCAGACACAACGGAAAATATTAACTCAGATGAATAAAATTTTGCACACATACTAATAATAATATCATAAGACAATTTTTCCGCAATATTAAAAATTTATAGCAGACGTTTTGCACGAGTACCGTAAAATGGGGTGTATAGGAACAGCGGGGTCAATCGGAACAAAACTTCCCGACCGTACAAAGAAATTCTTCATAAATATACTATTGGGTATTTTTCGCCATTAATTTTTTTTTAGAAAGGCAAGATCATAGGAAGTAGGAAAAAATTACTTTTGTCAATCTGGAAACGCTACTGGCTTCTAAGGAGGGCTGCATGTGGAATGCTAGAAAACATCACATTTTCATAGACTGCAAAACTTCATATGCAAGAACAAACCTTCTTATATTTTAAACCTAAGACTGGTATGTTTCAATTATACATGTATCTGAACAACAGAATACCACATCAGAATTTACATTTTTTATAAATTGTGTCATAAAAAGGAAGAATTCTGAAAAATGCCATAGGAAAAAAAATTGCGGGGTGAATCGGAACACTTTGTTCTGTTGTTCCAATTCAAACTTATTTGAAGGAAACGGTTTGAAAAATCAAGATTTTGACCCCAATTCTTCTAATCAAGGCAAGGACAAGGATTTATTACTGTTTATCCCTTCTCGTGAGCAACTAGATCTTAGAATGACAAAAAGTTGCAGATTTCAAAAGATTTTTTCTCCAGGAGACTTCTTTTTACTTAAAATAAGCGGGAAAAAGTCATATAGACTTTATATAGCAAAAGACCAGTACACAGACATACATGAATAAGTGTTAAAATCCTTCAGGACATCTCCAAAACCCAGAGATTTCAAGAAACTAAAGAAAAGGCAGGGTTCATCCCAGAAGATGCAATGAAAAAACTTAAGCCAAGTCACAATTGCTAGTTTTAAGGACAAGTACATATTTGTGGACGATATGAGTGACTTCAATTTATGTTAAAGCTTTGTATTTCAATTAAAAAGCATTTCTTAAAATTGATTTTAATTTTTCATAAGTTCAAAATTATTTTGATTTTTGACAAATCATAAACGTTTACTGGTATTGAAATTATAATTTTATTTGACAGTAATTATCTGTTCTTATTCTCCCCCATCAACATTACTCATGTTTGTGAGACCTATTACAGGTTAAATTGAAAAAAATAAAAATTTTAACATGTGTTCCGATTGACTCCTATCAGCGGGGTGATTCGGAACACCCATAATTTGCTATATATTTTAATAATAACTGCTCAAAATGTTTTGTCTTTGCTTGGAATATCAAAAGTAAAGCAAGACCGAAGTTTTTACCCAGAAAATCAAATAAAAAAAAATCTTTTAACTGCTTTTTTTGCAATCAAAGCTGAAAAGTGTTCCGATTCACCCCATTTTACGGTACTGCAGAATCATGTCTAATTTTAGTTTTGAACAATTCAAGGTAAGTATGAAGAGATATGGATGACTGATGAGTCACACCAATTTCAACCACTGATGATGTAAGCCACAGAACGTGACGAAACGTCTGGATTTTCTTTTCCATTCCGAATACGACCAATGAGCCCTGAAATATTATCTTCATATTGGCGCCGGCAGTGAAAGCATGAAGAAGTTTTTAATTCAAGGTAACTTGGAATGCAATCATCATTTCAACTTCCTTTGTATGTGTTTTGAAGTATGAGCAATTTAATTGTTTGAATCGAAAAATGTAAAACTACATAATTCGATTTATTCACGAGAAAAGGATAAATCATTAATTATAAACTCAAATTGTATTTTAGTTATCATGAAAAAATTTCTCAAATTAAAAGAAACACCACGTTTTATTTTTCTTAAAGAATTTGTTTCTAGTTTTTCGAAGCACATTTTCCCTGTTTAAGTAATACTGGACTTTCATCCAAATATCCCAAAAAGTTTCAACACTTTTATTTCTCCTGATTTTAGGAAATCATTCGTCGTATCCTGGGATTGAAACTTCCTTTGTTTGAATTCAAACTTCTTCCTGAATCTTACGAAACATCTTCAGGAATTCTTTTAACTTCAAAGGATGTTTAACGATAATCTTTTCCCACGGATCCATCTTCATTTTTTTCTTTCTCTAGAGGGATTTGGAGCTCAGAATTTTCATTTCCCCCTGTCTTTGTTTTAAACTTCTCTTAATAATGTTTTCCTGTATCACACAACAAGTGTGTCCTTACGTTCCCTAAATATTTCTGCAATTGTTATAATTCTCATTAGCCAATATTTCAAAAAGTTATTTAAGGATGTCAAATAAAAATATTTTTGGAAAAAAAATAGAACCGACTACAGTTGGAAATTGCTCTAAAAAGCAAAAAATAATTTTTTTCTTTGAACGCCATCGAAACTACTTTTAAACATAAGTTTTGAAGTCGGCGCAAAAACGATAGGTAAAATAATATTTAACCATGTTTTGCCGACATTTTTCAGAGAAACCATTGAAAATTAAAAGCAGAATTATAGTTGAATTGTAGTTGCATATGATTCTATACATTGTTTTTACGCCGACTTCAAAACTTACGTTTAAAAGTAGTTTCGATGGTGTTCAAAGAAAAAAAATATTTTTTACTTTTTAGAGCAATTTTCACCTGAAGTCGGTTCTATTTTGTTTCCAAAAATATTTTATTTCATTCTTTTTTGTGCAAATGCACTTAAAATAATCAAAATATAGTTAAAAAACTAAAAATTACGCTTTTAAATAAAGTTCAGAATAAAGTTTGAATTTAGTTGAATTTCATGTTTGATTTAGTTAAGCCTTCATTCAAAATTCTCATTATCATTATTATTACTGTTTCATATCAACCACGTGTTGTAACAATAGATTTCATATTTAATCATTTAGGACAAATCACTTTAAATTTGAATACTTATTAATTGATATCTTCGTTAATTAAAATCGCATAATTATATGAATTGAATCTAATGAAACTTGAAAAATTACGAATCTATCGGTACCTGGGGCCCTACTCTGAAACTTCCTGGAACTTCCAGTGACGTCTATTACTCCCTCACGACAAGCAAGAATAGCCGAAAAAGTAGTCGCTTGTCAAACTTTGTACTACTCTGAAAGCCCTAATGTGCCCAAGCGAGAATTTTCTCTCCTTCAACCGCGTATCGAGAAGGAAAAACGATTGACCAATCAAATGACAGTATTTTTAGTATATCTCACTCGCATTACATCAACATTCGCGCGTGCATTTTGCTTTAACTTTCTGGTTTAGCTTAGCGTCCGAAATAGATGGCAAAAAGATTCGAGAGCCAAATATTAAAAGCATTCGGGCAAATTAATGTGTTGTGTTTCAGGAATTTAAAAATATTAGAATTTTAAATCCCAATTAGTCCATCTTTTCAACACATACGAGCATACAAGCGTAAGCGAAGTAAGGTGTCGAAATACATTATACGAATTCATTTCAATGTATCAAATGCTTCGACTAAACATGAAAAAATTTATTTCTACTTTAAAAAAATAATACTAATATTTAAAAAGATTTGTTAAATTAAATCATTTAACTTCATGACTTTGTTTTCAGCGATATTTTGACTTTATCGCAATAATAGTTTTAAATTCAGGCTTTAAGTAAAAGTCCCCTTTTTGCGTTACTCATTTTTGTTTTCGCAATAATAATTGTATTTTCAATCTTTAAATGCTAAGTAAAGAAAAATCACACGTCTGGGCAGGGCAAAAAAAGGCCTTAAATCCATCTAAAGTTTTTAAAATGGAGAAATTTCATATCGCACTATGACAAGATAAAAAATAAATTTAAAAATACTCTTTCGAAAACTTGAAATCCAAAATATTTTACTACTTCATTATATTGTTTTTATTTGGGGGGGGGGGGGCAGCACATAAAGCTCTTGCTCAATGTACTACAAAGTCGTGCCCTGTGTCTAGGTATCACTTTTTCAAAACATGTATTTAAAACATTTGTTGTCTGAGAGGGGTAAAAATTACTGCATGTGCTGCGCTTTTTGCAATGATTTTGATAGACTCAATTCTGCTTTTCGCGATAATTCGGCCTTTTCGCAATATTCCCTCTCTAAATATTAAGTACAAGTCTCTATTTTTGGGGCAATGCATAAGAGAAAAATGGAGATCCTAAATCACATGTCTGCGGATCTTTTTTTCCAAAATGCAGTTAAAACACTTTATGTTTGAGAATTGAAAGAAACAAATTCATGTCTTATGATTTTGCTATCATTTTAAGACTTGAAAAACGATGATTCAATCATTCAGTGAGGAAAAATTAAACTTAAATACGATACGATAAAAACGAAATGCTTCCACCCCCCCTCCCCTGGTAGAAAATAGAATTTGAGTAAAGAGCTCATTTTATTAAAGGAAATGCATCCCTCCCCCTTGAGTTAGATCGACACCCTGATTAAGTAAATATATAAATTCAAGTTTTGGGCATACCTTAAAGTAATTTCAATTTGCAAAATTTTGGCCAATTAATTAGTAAAATAAGATGATTATGAATAATCGGCAAAGTTGCAGAGTTCCAATTACTGCCGATAAATGGATGCCTCTCCCAAATTCAAACTCAAAATAAAGAAAACATCTTAACTCTCAATGTAAAAACATACTTAACCACATTTTCAGAACTTATAAACATTATGGCACGCTCCGCGTTGAGAAAAAATGGAGTAAACAAACAGCTTCTCACTGCCGAGGAAGGCATCTCACGTCTTCTTACCCTGTCGTTAACTTCTCGGCGCGATTCTAGATACCTTAAATTAGAAGTGGCTTTGAGATTAGCGATTTTTCGTGTCTCACGAGATGTGACGTCACGGGGCACAAAAAACCCGTATTCTCGGTATCGACTATATTGACGATACAATGAGAGTAGGGCCCCTGGTTCGACTTTCAGTTCATTAGCGTTCAGGAGAAAGAAAACAGACATAGAAAGATACTCAATTTTTAATATAAGTAGGTATTTCAAAACAAAGTTATCCGAACTATATGAAGATAAAAAGACCATAGAAATGAATTAATCCAGAGAAGCCTTACATTCAAAATTGGTCATTATTACGTTTACTGTGATCCCGATTTCTTTTTCGAAAGATTTCTGCAGGTTCTCGTTATCGAACCCGGACCACGAGGTGATGGGACCAATCGGAAAGAAAGACCTTTCTAACAAAAAAAGAATTTTTGAAATCGGTCTAGGCGTCTTCAAGTAATCTTATAACATGCAAATAAAATCTCCGACGAATTGTACAACCTCCTCCTTTGTAGAAGTCGGTTAAAAAGAAATACCGTATGTAAAAATGTTACTGTTGCCCCTGTTAAAGCATTACAGGAAGCCTTACTATGAATCCATACGACAATGTTACAATGAAAAAAATCTAAATAAGTAGTAGCCTAAAGATCACAGTAGCTCATGTCTCTTGATGCATAAATTATTTGCCTTCATGTCCCCGTTATCGAAAGATGCAGGTTTAAAGTATGCCAGAATGTGAGGAAAAACAGCCAAATTTGGCGATTTCCCATGAGAAATAGAGCATAACTTTTACAAGCTTTGCGTATGGATATCTTTTGCCACATGCAGACTACAAAATCTTAAAGTATTTTCCATTTCTCGCCAAGAATTTATATTTTGAAAATTTCTCAATGTTTAGCAGACTTTTAGTCGTTATATATCTAGACAACCAGGGCATAGGGGAAATTATTTAAAAGTTAAAAAAAGTCTCAATGTGTCCTTTTGATTCTCAACTCCAACAAACTATAGGGGTGCTGAGGTTCAATGTCTAATGGCGGCGATAAAAAGTAAAACAAAACATGCCGTACCGCATAATTTGCTTCTAAGCTTAATGAATCACAGTGGTATTTGTTCGTATGTATGATTTTTTTTTCGTTCCTCATTCTTTTGAAACGGTTCTTTTTTTTTTTAGTTTTGTGGATATTCTCGGGCCATATAAAAAGCGATGAGAAATCAGCAAGTATTACCAAATGTTAAAAATTAATGCAAATCACCTAGTTTAAATATTTAATTATCCCCTTAATTTAAAAATATATAAATACTTTAACTGTAGCCCCCCCCCCCCCACTGCCCCAGTGTATTAAATCTATCAAATTTATTATTATATTTTATTTGTCAAATTTAAAAAAAAAAAAAAAAAAACAACAAATATTGAGGAATGATTCCGGATACATATGTGTCTAATTGTACATAAAATGCATTCGTAATTTATACTTGTCTTTTCATTCAAACTTTTGTTACCCCACAAAAAGAAAAATGAGTTGCTTCTGAAACGTGTACGAAATTCATGCTAACATAAGCATTTAAAAAAATTTCTGGAAAAGATGACACCACAAATTACCGCCACACGTGGACTATCGCAAAACCTACTTCCAACTGAACGCGGTAAGAACAACATTCAACACTGATTAAAATTCTAACTCGTTTATTAAATTTAACACAAGAAAATGAACGAACATAAATGTAAGAAATCAAACAACAGAAACGAACAAAATGAAGAATAAGAATAAGTAACATAACCCTCATCACACACTCTCAAAAGTATATATACTTGAATCAAAGGCCAACTCTGTTGCCAATTTAAAGAACTTTACTTAAACTTAAAAAGTTTTTGCATATGGACACCATTTTCAAGATCACCACTACAAACAGAAAAGACTAATTCCAATCGGAAATGGCCTTAACATCAAAATGAGTGTGAATAACTGAAATCATTTACTGAAAAATAATGTACTGTTAACTTATGATCTAATGTTAATCTATTTTTGAATTAATAACCGCATGCAACAAGAAGCCGGTGTAGTGATCAGCCCAGGTAGCACAAAAAACGTTTAAACGTTTTATAAACGTTTTCAATCCGTTGTGACAACGTCAATAACCATTTTACAACCTTTAAAAAACGAAGTGTGCTACTTGGGAGGTTATATTATGCCTTTTGGAAATTTATAATAAAAAACACTGGTAATTAAGTTAAATATTCAGAAACTTCATGCCACAAAATGCTTTCCGCTAAAAATAAGCCAAATTGGGTCGAAAACATTCAACTTAAACTGTACGCTACAATTTGAACTGTAATCAATGCTACGTATAAAATTTCATATTTTTGACACATAATTTGTTTTGAACTATAAAAGTTAATGGAAAAAGAGATTTCATAGCCCAAAATTACCTTGACATATTTTCCCGAAAAACTATGTAACATAAAGTATTTTGCTAAATTTCATAGAATCTTTCTATTAGTATGTCTGAACATGTTTTTTTTTAACTATTTTTATTACTTTTAATATATAAGCATAATTTAACAGCAGCAAAGATTTCTCAGCATAGCTTGAATTTGGAGCGTTTATGAGTTCTTGTCAAACGCAGCAAAGAAGGGATTATTAGTTCTTTCATTACAAAGAAAGAGTCAGGTGTGTGGAACGATTGATGATATTTGAAAGTCGAATACTGTTTGAGGCATTATTATTACAGTTCAAACAAAACTTTGATCCAAACAAAGGTAAATATGTTTTCTAACAGTCTTTCTGGCGATATCAACTCTGTTTTTAGATATAAAAGCAACATGTTTACAAATATAATGATATACTTGTTAAAAAGTTCGCATGTTTGGTCGTTAGTGAACTCTTACTCTTCTTAATAAAGGGAACTTCAACCCCCTGGAGCAGTATCAAGCACAATACAACTTCGGCTGCTTAGAACATTTTTCAGATAAGATACCGATTATATATCTTTATATGTGTCGAATATTTCTATTGTACATGGCATAAATTGGAGACAATCTAGCTTAGCTTTGGGGCAAAAGATTTCTCTGCTTCTCAATAGTTGCATCTGGCAAACAAAGTAGAAAAAATGTGTCACTTTGAATGTTAATGATGAGTCTTAAAGAAACGGCTTAGTGAAATTATTAAGCATATTATTAAATTTAACAAGTATGTCAGTGGGAATTCCACGCTAATGGAAGTATTATTTTTTCACATAACGGCCTACATACTCCAAATATGCTTGTTTCATTGCATGAACTTCATAAAAGATATTCGCTATAGTTCAATTGAATTTTGAAGATTTCCAAAAACATTAATTAAATGGTAACTTGGCCCCGCAGTCATTTGTATTAAAAATAATAATTTAAAAGGGTAATGAGCCAAATTGTGTTGCTTTAGAAATCACGCACGTGTGTGTAATTTCTTTAAAAGAATTTCGCCATTACTTAAAACTTTTTCAAGAAATATATGACCCGTCACGTGCAGGACAAAATGGTTACTTTTCCGTGGAACAGCCTTACATATTCTTTTTCAATGGTTTAAATTATTATTTCTCAACAAATAATATATGTATGTTTCATGCACATTGAAACCTTAGCTTTTCAAATATACAGTATGTTTTGTCATTGCTGTATTAATAGGGCAAAAATATTACGTATAACTCTCATTCATACAGCACATCATGCAAAGTTGACTTGGCGTGTCCCGCAAGTGACGCATACAAATAAATTAAATTTTAAGTAACAAAACTGCTAGAAAAATACAACTGCGTCAGAAGTATTTTCGCAACAAATGAAAGGATTGAAAAATGCGTTTACTCCTGTTCAGTTTAAAAATAAAGAGCTACAGCAAAATGATGGTGAACATTTCTAGCCTGATTGTACCGCACGTGACGGTGCAATGGCTCCCCTCTACTTTAACGAAAACTGAAATTACTCCATGAATTCATTAACAAAAAACTACCCGGATATATTTAGTAAAATTATTAGCGAAGGCTATTTATTGAAAAAACAACGCATTTATTTTTATATTTAAATTAGAAGCAAAATACTTTAGTGTTTAGATATTTATTGCACTAACTCTTTGCTGCCCTAATTAATTATGAGTTACCAAAATTCAGAATTCTATATCGAATTCATTCCATCTATGTGTGTAACTAAAGAAATAGATAGACAGAATATTCAGCAATATTTTATAACCAATGTCTTCTTTTGATTGCTCAACACTTTCTTTTTCTTGCAGAAAGTCTCTTTAAATGCCGTGACAAATAATAAAAAAAAAATCCTTAAGATATTTTAAATTCAATGTTGTTGCCGTTAGCACAAAAAAAAACTCTTCTGAATTTTAGAATTCATTAAAAATTTCTGAAGGAATCGGGAAAGTAATTTAGTTTTCTCTCAGGAAAAGCTTATTAAAATAAACTATGCAAAGACTTTAAAGTTATTCGCTGAATTATCTTGCTATACACTCTTCCCTCGTTTTTAAGCAAACTTAAATAGTTAACTTTAAACTTCAGTGCCCTAAGAAAATGATTTTTTTCCCGAAATATTGATTATTTTCAAAAGAGTTTTCATTTTAAAATCAGATTACATTTTAGGAAGGAAATTTGGTCGTGTTGAATGTTTCGTCGCCAACAAATTAAAATAAATGTTCAGACATATTTTTTGAAAAATTAATGTTCAACTTGTTTGTTTCAAAGTGTATTGAATCAAGTATAAAAATTATGGATTTTATTTTTCTTGTGAATTTTAAATTTTTTACTTGATTATTTTCTTTTATGTCCTGCTTTTCTGTATTACTTAGAAGAAGTTCACACACGTAAAAAATGTATTGCATGAGCGCGCGTGTATCAAATGCAGGGTGTCCTAATTAAGTGCTTCAGAACTTACAGGAGACTTTCCCGAAGTGGTGAAATTCGAGATATGCCGGGAGTATTCCATACTGTTTGGAGTTCCATCCGGCCGAAGATGTGAAGAGTGTATTGTAGCTTCGAGCACTTGCTTTGAACCAGATACTCTTTGCTTTTTTACGTGTATTTTAAAAATATTTTTCATTTACGTCTCTTTTCATTTCGGTCCCTCGTGCACATCACCACTTCAGAAATGACCCCGAATTTCTATATTATTTTAAGTCGTTAGGATAATCTAGCCCTCCTAGAAGTTCTGAAACACTTAGCAGGGACATTCTGTATATAATAGAAATACTCTGCCAAATTAGAGCCATAGTTATATTCTTCTCTTTTGAGTGAACAACATTTTATTCAGACACGATAAAATACTTCAACCATTTTGAAAATTTTAGAAGCAAAAATCAATCAAATTCAGCGAGCTCAAAATCGTTCTTAGACTTCTGATCATTTGGATTTACTTTACGTTGATAAGTTTTTTAGCTGAAATAAAACAGAAAAAAAAATGAATGAATAAAATAAAATAAAGGAAAGGAAAATGACAGCATTTCTAAATTTATGAAACAAAACTTGTAAGAAATACGTGTCTTTCGAGAAATTCCTAAAACTTTTGTAAAATGTTTGTTTTGATACAATCAATACCGGGATTTTTCTTTTTCAAGAGAAAGAAAGAGAAAAAAAATTTGATTTGTTTTGAATTCTTTTACGCTATGTGATGTAATGATAAGCGTGTTATTTTGAAGCAATACAATTTGTTGTGCATTTGCATGAGTGTCGAAATTCTAGAAGTGATAGAAGAAAAGGGTCTTTCTCCCCACCGCTTGTAGTTATATTCATCAAACTATAATTTCGAAGATATACTTAGATCATTTTTTTTTAATATTGATTTTAATAAAAGCGTTGCATAGAATTGAAAGGAATTATCAATTACAAATGCAATCATTCTGATTATTTGTAATTCATAATATACAAAAGTGACAGCAACAAAACATCCGCAGTCGCACTTATGCTTCTAAGCAGTGAGCAGTATGTACCTGCCTTTATCACCAACTGTCAAAAGTAATAGTTCCAGAATTTAAACTCGTACATTTAGTAATATGCTTCCCATTTGACTTTGGCTAATTATTTCGGAACTGTATTACAGGATGATCTACTGGTCACAAAACTCATTAGAAAAGATTTATTCTGAAAATACTATTAGTTCCAAACAGAAATATGTTGGATAGTTGTTACACTTCCTTTTTTGGAATGATCCATCACTTCAAGGTGGCTTCCAAAAACAAAGAAGAAACCCTCAGACTACATCTTTTCATGCCAAGGAAAATCTAATTATAAATTTTTATACCTAGTTACTTAATTTGCTTCATAACGTTAAACATTAAGTTGTGATAATAGTTCAAGTATCCAGAACTGGGACACATACAGGTAAATCGCAGTTTAATTTGTAAGTGGTTTAATCTGAAAGTGCCGTTTAGCAGAAAGTAAACAAACAGGTTTGTCTTTATTTATTTTTCCAAGACAAAACCTCTACTTTTGTAGTCCAAGAGCTCAAGGACCGTGGTAGCCCGATCGGTAAGGCGTCGGACTCGTGACCGGAGGGACCCGGGTTCGATCCCAGCCGATCAAAGATCCACACCGTCTTGATTAATGGTAACTGGGGGACGTTAGAAATGTCGTGGTCACAAAGTCCTCTAAGAGAAACGATACCTCTGGGGGTGCTAGGCCAAGGGTTTGCTCGACCCTTGGTTCTGGTACAAAAAGAACAGAGCATTATTCAGGGCCCTATCCTGGTTAAACCACGATTTGTGATAGGTACGGGGGGCCCTGGAGTGTGTGAAGTGTGAAGTGAAGTCCAAGAGCTCATGTAGAGCGCATTTGGGACCGATTTTGGAGAAAAAAATTTTTTAATTGATATTAGTTCCTCCAAATTTGGATCTGGGAAGATAAAAATTTGTATAGGTTAGTTTCAAAGGCATTTATGCACCTCTATAAAAATTGGTTCAAATCGGAGACGGTAATGTGGTGACGACTAGGTCCCTTAACATGGAATGACTCAGTTTTTGACCGCATATTTGCTACCTGTTTCCTGCCAAAACCAGGGCGACTCAGTTTAACTAATAGCGGACCGTCTTGCCTGATGCAGCGGGCAGAAAAGTTTAGGGCCTTCATAAATTCACGTACGTATGGCTCGTACTCATGGACTCTTGATCTATTGTGTTATTCTGTTATCAATCGTTGTCATGAAAGTTGTCTCGACAGTCTCAAATGTCTTTGTTCACGAAAAAATTGATATTAAGAAAATACTAAGGAAGTTCTAACTTAATAAAAGATTGCAAAGTCGACTAGAAGGGAGAGGGTGGTGCGAAGTTATATGAGTCGTTTAAAATTGAAACCAGTGACTTTAATCAACACAACTTTAGATCCATAGTTCCGCCTTCGAAACTACGGTTTTTGAGAAATGGACTTAACAGGTTTTGATCCTAAACGACTCATATATCGGTGATGTTTCATAACGTTTCCATGCTCGTTGTCATTTGTACAGAAATCAAAGATCTGGCCGACCAAAGAAAATGACAAGAACTGAGATCAAGTGAGCAAAAAGCATCTTACAGACTTACGCAAGAATGCACAAAGACACATTTGAACTTCGGCGAATCATTTTATGAAACGTGCTTAGTGACATCTGCGACTGATGAGATGCAGCTAGTGCTTGAATTGGTGAAAAAAAAATATATATACCGCTAAATATGTACAGCAATCTCTGCAATCTATGTAGAAATCACTATTCCACTTCAGCATTGATTTTAATTTATTTATTAATGTATTTATTTATTTATTTGCACATAAAAATCATCAAAGTAAGCAAGATGCAGTAAACGAGCGGGACTTTACTAGTACACCAAATCCCGAAATTTGTAAATAGCATTTTCAATAATTTATTCACCCACATTATTTGCTATGAAATAGTTGACTTTTTTTACAAACAAATCAATTGTAAACATTTTATCATTATTTTTTTTTAATTATTTAATTATTTTCATGTTTATATTTGTAATAATAAGCAGTTTAAAAACCCTCCACTCCACACTAAATGTTCCTTAAAGCTCTCCTTAACTCTCTATCTTTCTACCACCCCCCCCCTCTCTCTCTATCTCTCTCTCTCTCTCTTTATTTACATATCTCCTCCATTTTATGTGAATGGTTGGTTTTAAATTTAAAGATAACTTTGAAATGTATATTGGACATAACTTTTACAAATCGATGCATTCAAATAAAATGGCAGAACCACGTTTTTTGTTGAACTTAAGTATTCGCTACTGGAGCACAAAACACTGAGTTTAAATTTTAACTGAATGTGTTGTATCTCTGATTAGGCATCAAAAAATGTTTTCAGTACAATGAGAAAAGTTATAACTGCCACAAACTACTTTTTGTGGTCAAAACTCTTGACATTTTCAAGAAGGAAATGAATATTGCAATAGTTTAGAAGATATCAAAAGTATTTTTATGTGTTCCCCTCTCTTTCTCGTCGAAAGCAACATAAATATTTTAACCATTACTTTTCTTCGCTGTTGTGTCTTATATTTGTTTCAATTCCTCAAAGTACGTCAAGTATCTGTAATCCTATTTGGACGATCTTCGTGTTCACCAAGAATAATATTTTAACGAACTCGGGAAAAAATTTTCAAAGTTTAACTAGGGTTTGGTTAAAATATTTTTCTTTAAAAAAGCAACAAGCATTCAAATGCAGTAGCACTAAATAATCAAATTCTAATGCTAATGCCAATCACTTTCTGAGGCGTTAAACATAAAATAACTTAGCTAAAACATATTGGGAACAGGTGGATTCTGTTGAAGCCACTACGTCAACAGCTGGAAAAAAAAGTGCATAAATACACTGGGGGAAAAAAAAATTCCAACACCAAGAAAAAATTAGTGTAGAGTAATGAAATTTTGGTAATGCAATTGTCTAGTTAACATGTTTAATTGATTAAATGTACAAGATCACTGGCTAATTTCTGTACCTCAGAACCAGACTAACGTAAGTTCACTTTCGTCATTTTTCGGTAGAGGGGAAAAACGTTTGTCGAATACATCGTTTTTCCCCTCTACTGAAAAATGACGAAAGTGGACTTACGTTAGTCTGGTTCTGAGGTACAGATTTAAGCTCAAGAAAATGCTGTGCAAATGTGAAATTATGTTAATTTAAAAGAGGATGTAATCTCCAGAATTTTGAAGGCAAGCCTGCGAACGTGCATGCATTATGTCATACAGGTACCGAATGTCACTTTGTGGTATGGAGTGCCATGCTTATTGCACTTATTGTGTCAATACTAGGACCGTCATTGCTGACTGTGGATGATGCTCGAGGTGCCGTCCAATGATATCCCATACGTTATCAATTGGAGACAGACCTGGTGATTTTGCAGGTCATGGTAACATGTCAGCACTCTGTAGAGCACATTGCGTTACAGCAGCGATGTGAGGGCGAGCGTTATCCTGTTGGAAAACTCCCCCTTGAATGCTACTCATGAAGGGCTGTACTACTGGTTAAATTACCAGACTGACGACAAATTTTCAGTCAGTGAGTTTGGGATAACCACAAGAGTGCCCCTGCTGTCGTAGGAAATTGCTCCAGAGACCATGACTCCAGGTGTGGGTCCCGTGTGTCTAGGCCGTAGACCGCTTGGATGCAGGCGGTCCCCTGGCCTCCTTCTGACCAATATACAGTCACCACTGGCACTAAGGCAGAAACTGTTTTTATCAAAAATTACAACAGATCTCCACTCCGACCTCCAGTGACCTCTGTCTTGGCACCACTGCCGTCAGAAATGGCAATGGCTTGCAGTCAATGGAATACCGGCTACAGGCTGCCTGACTCGGAGCTGTCCTTGAAGTAAAGTTTCTTAGCGTTCCTTGGTTCACGACGGTACCAACTGCAGTTCGAATGTCAGCCGCTAATGCAGTACGATGCGCCACAGCCGTACGCAAGATTCGGCGATCTTCCTTCTCAGTCGTGCCACGTGGCAGCTCGGAACTCGATCTTCTTGAGGTAGTACCATCCCTTGACCATAGCTTCCAATAATCATGCATGGTGGAAACATTCCCCCTCCAAGTCTTTCTGCAATATCGCGAAATGAAAATCCACCTTCTTGTAGCCAAATTGTACGACCTCGTTCAAACTCGGTGAGCTGTTGATAATGGCTTCTTCGTCTTCTTAAAGGCATTTCTGGCTAACACGAACACAATTCGTCAAATTTCACAGAAAAATAATACTCAAGAGCTTCACAATACGCTTTTAAAACAAGCCTTATTTGCATGTTCTGAGTGACGCCAGCTGCGCCACACTTATGCGCGGAGCGCGAAATTTCAATCGATGTCATCTTTCAGTTGTATAAACACACCTACCAAATTTCGTTTATCTAGAACAAGTCTTTCTTGGTGTTGGGATTTTATTTTCCGCCAGTGTATATTGATTAGAATGCAGTCACTATGTTTCAAGGGGTTGAAAAGTGCTACGATATTAATTTTTGCACGGTGATCATAAATACATTTCCATAAGCCATGCTAAAATCTAAATGCATTAGCATTAAATAATCTAATTCAAATGACTATCAACCCTTTAAAGCACAAAGCATACAATTACTGAGATAATTCGGCGTTAGCGTATTACTCTAGTAAGGCCACCCAAGACGGGAAGGCCATTCCATCATACACACACTGTAAAAAATGAATTTTAATTTTACAGCATAATACAATTAATTTTATAGTAGAAAATTCTAAAAATTGCTAATTTTACAATAATAAATTGTAAAATTTCTCATTTTTTATAGTACTAAACTGTAAAATTGCTAATTTTACAGGCATTTTAGTTTATTTACAGTTTTAAATACAATTTAGTTTATTTTACAGTTTAAAATTGGAACCTCTGCTGCCAGTATTATGCTGTTGTTTTTAAAGCATAATACAGCTAAAATTTACATTAATCAACAGTAAAAATTCTAACTTTACAGTAAGAAACTGTAAAGCGGCTAGTTTTACGGTTTATTACTGTGCATTTTACAGTTTTAAATTGGAACCTCGGCTGCCAGTATTATACTGCAAAAACAACCGTTCATTTGTTGCAGTGCAGCTAAAGCCTATATTCAGAAGAGCTTAACTCAGTCTTTGGTGCTCGGGTCCCTGGACTAACAGAGGCTACCCCGTTCCTCCACATATGCGCCGCTCTAGCTCTATTTTCTGGATGGTATTAAAACTCATCCCATCTCTCCAAAATGCAACATTGAACAGGCCTCTCTTCAGCGTGAGCAATTATTGGCGGCACCTAACTTTGGTAAACCTTGGCAATGTCCGAAACTTTTCTCTCATAACTCTATCTCCGCAACCATCAAAATTTAAAGTGCAAGTAAATGAATTGAATCGAAAGTAGTCGAACTTATGCTTGGTGCGTTGGCATATCTATATATGGGTGATATATATTTAGACATGGATATTAGTAGCAACAACAACTGAGATAAAATAGGCTGAGAGCGACTGGAATCTTTTGAAGCTATTACATCAGCTGACAGAAAATAAATGCAGATAAACGTGTACCCCAAATGAAGTCACTATGTTTCAAAGGGTTGAAAAGTCCTACATTATTATTTGCTCCACTATGGATGTTCTTTAACTTTCTTAAACTGAAATTAAATCCAAATTCATAATAAATAAATAATCTAATTTAAATGACAATAGCATATTTTCTTTCTACAAAATACCAAACTGAACCCCTTGGGAAAAGTTGAATATGTTGAATCCAAAACAACTTTTTTAGAGAATTGCCCATGTACAAATGTCTCGAAAAGATTAGCAATCATAGGTTAAAGTGAAAATTTCAGTATTCCATACGTTTGAAGGTACAAATGCGCGACGAACGGGCCGAAACTCAAATCAAAACTCATTCGGAGCTGGGTAAAATGGTGTGGCCGAAATTCGAGTTTATTCCTTTTTTGTTGAGAATACATTACTTCCTGTTGAGTACAAAGAAGTAAAAACGACAAAAACGTATTTATTTTATGAATTCCAACCCTTTCCATTTGAATCTCGTTTTTTTGTAAGTGGCTGACACTAATTGGCTTCAAATTTACTGAACAATTGCCTAGTCACTAAATTGTCACCAAGCGAATTCAGCAGTCCTCTATAAAAACGTGGACAAAGTTTTATTTTCTTTAATGATGACTCCCAAGTACCCTCAAGCATTTTTCTAGACAGTACAAATATTCAAATAAAAATATATTTTAGAGTTTTGGGAAGGAAAAAACTTTCTTGTGGAAGTCAAGAGATTGTTGTAAAGAGGAAAAGCTTTAGGAACGAATGCTTATTTATTTGAAAACACAACTGCTTTCTCGGAATAAAACCTTAATACAAGTGGAACATCTCGTGTTATTTTCGAGGATGCAAGTATTTTCCGAAAGAAAAAAAGCTATGTAAGTATAAACTCTTGTACATGTTTTTGAGCATAAATCTTAGTCATAACAATTTATTTCTCCAATCAAAAATATTTGAACAAATGTTTGAATTTATCTGATTTGTTGACTTGCCGAATTAAAAAATTTCAAAAACATCGTGTATTAGTTTTATAGTTTATGATATTTCTCTGAAAGTAATTTCCCTGCCATATCACCCCAATATACAAAAAGCGATTTTCATCCACTCTTTTTTTTTTTGGATGAAGAAAACAACACATAACTCTTACTGTGCATAAAAGCTGTGCAGTAATTGTCATCATCATTATTGCTTGTACAGACATCCGAAGTCATTAAGAAAAATTATACTACTCAGGGTTTTGCGCCCTGCTCAGTGCCTTTCATCAATCCTCGAAAAAAATTTCGTAATCTTATATGGTTCGCGAATGCTTGCAGCATTTGTTAGAAAAAATTAGATTAAAATACGCGTTGAAATTAGGAAAAAATATAACTGCCGCTCTCCTTTCCGTAGAAAACAGAATTTGAGTAAAAAGCTCAATATTTCAATAAAAAAATTAAATTCCACTCCTACTAGAAAACAACAAAGTACAGTCGAACCCGCTTAATGGAATAGCCATTTTGCCACAAAAAAAATACATTCTGATAAGCGGGACATTCCATTATCCGGGATGAAAATAATGCATTTCAATAGTTTGGTACATTGAAAACGCATTACATTAAGCGGGATATTCCTTTAAGCGATATTCTAATAAGCGGGCTCGACTGTATAACAAAGGCACTTTGAAAAACGCTTCAAAGGTCATCCCTCACCCTGGATCCAAACTAACTTATATCACTAAACTTCATAACTATAGATACTGTTCGAAACCTGGAAAGGCGCGCCTGGCAGTCATGAACGCTTCCATTTGAAAAAGAGGTGATATGTTAGGAGACGCACTTGCCGGTGCTTTCAGTTTTTACTTCCTGGTTGAATATTACTTTGCATTTCCCCCCTGTTTTGGAAAAATCAGAAGAGGCCTCGGCATGCGCAAATGCGAGGAAGGTCGTACGATAAAAAATTAGACAGTACTAAAGGGATAAAGCAGTAAATAACCGCCCCTAAGCAAGGGCTAAGGCAGAAACATGCAATACACCGCCAACTAGGCTATTTCGATCCATGGACAGCTGTTTCGAGCTTATTCTGCTCTCATCAGCATGGAATACGAAAGTAGTCGAGTTGGAGGCAAAAATTTTTGCCTGGTAAGTGTTTTGGCTCACAGCAACTTCCATGTCTTGAAAATCCGCTTAATTTTTGATCCCGCATCTTCACCTTTAAGGATTCATAAAAACTAAACAACTCAACTTTTGAACGAAACATTCTGGATTTGGTCTTTCAATAAGATAATAAACATTTGGTAAATTTTCGGAAAAAATCTGAGACGTCATGAATCACCTCATAACGCTAGGCGTGACAGTTTCTCAGATTCTTGCTCTTAATGGAGAAATTTGGCGCAAGATTTTTCAAATAACATAGAATTTTAAGGGATGTAGGAAATTTTCTTTCATTCCTTTAATCGGCTATTTATGTGAAATTTTAGCTTAAAATATTAACTGCAAAAAACTACTTCTGCGCATTTGTTTTGACGTTGTATTATTTGCTTCTAATTTTAACCACAAACGTATTTATTTATTTATTATTATGAAGGTGCTTGGTAGGGAGTGGTTTCAACTTTCAAACCATTATTTCCGAGCAAGCTTGTCATTTAGGGTTGGAGTGGAGGTCAATTACCTCCCCCTTCGCTCCAAAACTAACGTATTTACATGTAAGTGATTGCGTTTTTTATTGTTTTTTGGTATAATTTATATTGAACTGGTAACCTCCCCCCTCCCTCTAAAAATTTGAAATGAAAGGCCTGTGTTCAAGTTCTGCAAGCTGTAAACTGATTAGAGTTAGTACTTTTAATTGGTAAATTAGCCTGTTATTTTTTTCGTTGTTTTCGATCACGTTTTAAAACAATTTAATACGACACAGATGTTTTTGAAAAGGAAAGAGATACATTTTAAAAACATTTTCTATAAAATTCGTAGCTTCCTAAGCCAAAGATAATTTATTTACATAAAAATATCCAGTTGACCATAGGAACAAAAAGCAAATGTTTTGAAAAATGAACTTCCAAATTTCATTTCTTTAGCAATAAAAAGATGCATTTCCTTGCATAACAAACACATCCATCAATTTTACAAATTTATCTTCGTGGGACACATACAATTTAGAATCATATTTTTTGACAGCAAAATCGAATCTCACTATCGAATTTTAACAAGATGTATTACCTTAAAATATGAATAAAAAGCAAAACATAAGCCATATTTCTTGAGGAAAAATAGTGTTTTTCTTGTTATTTATTTCGTTCGGATCATGTCGTTTGCAACATCATTCCTTCCTCTGGAAAACAGAACAACAACGTCACGAAAAGGTCGATTACTTGACTTGAAAAATGGTAGTTTAAGAGATAGCTCTGTTTTGATGCATTGAACCTGAATCGTTTATTTATATTATATTTCACTTTGCTACGCTTGTGGAAATGAATGAAACGTAGAAAAAGCGTGAAAAGTTCCAATAAGCTTAGATATTCGTTTATAGATTTTCGTGAGATGAAAATTAGGAAAATGTACTCTAATTAAAGCCATAAAACAATGTTACGAATAAAGTGCAGATTAAGAATTAGTAATTTCGATACATTGATTTATAATGGTTTATTTACATTATAGGGCAATTAATAGCAAAAAATCAAATTACAGCAATGCGCCTGTTTTGCATATTTTTTAGTTTAAAAATGTTAAAACTTTATTATTTATACTATTTTTTGTCAAGAATGTAGTATTTTTAGTT
>JAXGGA010011148.1:0-43639 GCA_038373865.1 Uloborus plumipes
AGCTTAAAAAACAAAACAATACATTTTCCGAAATGAAACACTTAAAAAAACGATGCAATATGGCAATTGATACGATATTTCGTTAATCTGTGCTTTAGGTACCCTTTTCTCGCTAAATGAACGATAGGCGCGCCAAGCGTGGTAACCCTAGCTATTTTGCGTAGTTGACTTTTTGAAAACGCGCCAAGCAGGGTCCCAAAGCATCTTCACCGGAAAAAAGACAGGGTTGCCAGAGAATTGGAACAAAAAAATACTGCGCCTCCTCTAAAAAAAATATTACAAAATACTACTGTTTCCAAACGTTGCCAAAATCAATGTTGCTGAAATGCGAAATCTATGAAAATGAAAAAAAAAAAAAAATCCGCCAAGTCTTTTAATTAAGTCATTAGTATATTGGAAACAGGGTTGCCAGAAAAATACTATGCTCCTTATTTGGGCCGAAAAAATACTACCGTAGAATCAAAAATACTACGTCTGGCAACCCTGGAAAAAGAACGAAACAAAAATAAGTATGAACACGTAACCATAGTAACAACATAAAAAGTTGATTTCCGTTGATAAAATAATTCATTTTATCTCTCTTTTCAAACAAATTTTATTCCAGAGCTCAATCATTTTAGAATCGTTTGGCTTGCTTTACTGAAGGTAAGCCTTGAATTTCGGGATTCTAAAAACAGTTGTTACAGCTCTCCTGATGATCGTAGAAACTTCGAAAAAACTTCATTTTGTGCAGAAAATTTCAAGCTTTCGAATGACATAAGACTTGAAAATGTGTGTGAAATATTTCTTCCCTATTTTATCGAATTTCCGCTAAGAATTCGAATAGAAAAAGAACAAAATGGAATTTTCGAAAAATCGCTTCGAGGTGCAAAACTACATGCTACAAACTAATTTTGTACCAAGTGGCATGAAAATCGACCGAACGGTTTTGGCGCTACGCGCGTAACAGACAGACGGAAAGACAGAAGGACAGAAAGAGAGACAAACCTTCAGCTTTATTATTAGTAGAGATTACACTTGCTCTGTCGCTGGTACATTCTTTTAAATTCTGGTCAAAAGCAAAAATGAATAATAGTATTTATAAATTTAATAATGCTTACAATTACTAAAACTGTGATATTTTTGCTCTGTCAAGAGGAGAGGATTTTTCTTAAAACACCTCCTACGGTTTTTAAATGACACTTATAACTTAAAAGTGAAACTTTCGTGAAAAGCGAGATAATTTTACTGAACAAAATAAAATGATTTTTCTAAGAGACGTTTCACCCGATTTTAAATGTCTCGTAAACTAAAAGTGACATGTTGTACAAAAGTGTGACATTTTTACGTAGTCAAAGGGAGAGGATTTTACTCAAACACATATCATGTGATTTCCAAATGCTCCCACTAAAGGTGACATATTTGTACAAAAAGTGAGATATTTTTGCTCAATCAAAAGATAAGAATTTTACTCAAAAACACATCACGTGATTTCAAAATGGCTCATAAACTAAAAAGGAAATTTTTGTGTCAAACTGAGATAGTTTTACTAAACAAAAGGAAAATATTTATGCTATAAGACGCTCCACACAGTTTTAAATGTTTCAAACTAAAAGTGACACGTTTGTGCAGAAGTGATATTTTGATTCAATCAAGAGAAAAAGGTTTTGCTCAAAAACGTATCATGCGTTTCATAAATATATCACAAACTAAAATTAAATTTTTGTGCAAAAACAAGATACTTTTTCCAAACAAAAAGAAAATATGCTGCTTAAAAAACCCGCTTCACAAGGATTCTAAATGTCTCAAAGTTAAAATGACATTTTTGTGCAAAAGTGCTATATTTTTACTCAATCAAAAGAAAAGAATTGTGCTCAAAACCACATCACGTGGGCTCTAAATGTCTCATAAACCAAAAGTGACATGTTAGCGGAAAAGTGTGATATTTTTACTCAGTCAAGAGCAGAGCACTTTGTTCAAAAACACACATCACGTGATTTCTAAATCAATATCTCACAAACTGAAAATGACATGTATGCATAAAAATATGAGCTTTTTACTCAGTCCAAAAAAATTGATTTTGTTAAAAAACGTATTACGTGATTTCTAAATGTCTCAAACTAAAAATTATTGTTTTGTACTAAAGTTAGACTTCATCACGAAGCAAAAAAAAAGAGAACTCTCCTAAGGTCACATTTACATGGTCAGGGAAAAGCTTTCAAAACTCCTCTCAAAAATTACAAATTAATGACACATCCCGCAAAAAAAGATCCCAAAGATTTCTATAACAAGCTTGAACCTGACCTTCCGTCGGGATTACCACTCCCCGCAACTCAACCGAGTCATCGCTTTCGGAAACAAATAAAAAAGGCAATCGGGGAAGTCCCTGACTGACAAAAAGACGAGCCGTCCAAAAGTGACAGGACTGCCTAGCAGAAGCTCAGGTGATAAAGTTGGCACGACTTTGGTTGGCGACGGAAATCCGGTCGCCAAATTTACCTGTTGAAAAAGAGTGACTAGTTGATGCAACAGGAGAAACTGATCAGTCGGCATCTGTTCTTGAAATTGAAAGTTATTTCTTACTTTTGGTGATTAATACTAGACAGCGGGGAATATGAATGGGCATACGAATGGAATACAAGGTAACGTTGCTTTGTTTATTTATGTATTTCAAGTTCAGGTGCGACATTGTTAAGAGGATGGTATTAAACACGAATAGATTGTTCGAATTAAATTTATAGCATATTTGATTAATTTGATGTATTTTACACATTTTGTAATTGCAGTAGAATATTCTCAAAACGATTTCTCTCTCATAGTGCATTTCTCCAAAATTTTAATTCAAATGTTAACAAACATTAAAAATAAACTCCACCAAAAAAAGGTTACGGTTCCACAAAACAATATTTTTTTAGACATTTATCTTTTGGATTTTTGTTTCTTTTAAAGATAGTTGGTAATTTCAGAGTAGCAAATTTTATCTTCAAGAAAAAATGAGCTCTTACTCTCGAGTGAAATAAGCATGTAAAAATACTAGTGTAGATTATTTTTGAAACTGTTGAATTTTTTCAGTTTTAAGAATTTATTTATGATACAAAAATATAACGTTAGCAAATTTAAAATGTATGTTGCATAAGTTTTGATTAAAATTCCGAATTAAAGTATTTTGATCTAAATGAAGGCAAAAATCTATGATCTCCGTCTAAAAATTTTTTCTTCAAAACCTATCTAAGTTAGTATTTTTAATTACAGTGACGACAAATTCACCTTGTGGCAGGTAAATACTTCCCTAATAACAAAGAAAACCACTAATACAGTAACCAAAAAAAGAAGGAAAAAAAATCTTAATATTAATATAAAATTGCTAAACCTTACTACCGGTTTGAATTAATCAAAGTCTTTGCTAAGGGTACAGTTTTATGATCAGAGATTATAATGCTTTTATCATGAGCATGTAGTCATTATATAGCAATAATAATGACTAGGTGACCCGTGCGGAATTCCGCAAAAAAAAAAAAAAACACTAAACTTAAAATTTAATACGACAATTTTTTTTGGCTTCATTATCTGCCCGAAGTTGCAGCTCAGTGTCGAAATCTATAAAGAAAAGTCCAGCGTAAGTTGATGTAGTCCCTGCCGGAGGTTGCAAGTTCCCGATCATATGGTACACTTGACCATGTAGTTTAAAACAATATGGACCTCTGCCAGGAATGTTAACTGAGTCCACTTCGACTGAAGCGAAGGCCAAAGCATTGTTGAATTGTATAATATTGTCTAGGTAGTAGACACCTTCCTGTTAGTCTGCCCTTTTGGTACCCTGTTCCTTGGCATTGTAAAATCTTGTACGTTTGCACAACATCGCCATCAACTGCCGTCGTTCTGACAACTTTTCAAAGAGATCAAAGACACGTTCACTTTTACAACTATTACAAAAGTGATACCCTATATTAAAATCAAATACCCAAGGCTACTACTAAACTAAATACTAACGTTATAGCAAAACTACCATAGTATTTTGAAACAATAAAAGTTACAATTAAGGTTTACCGAGCTAAGCCTTGGCTTGAAATGTCGCATTTAAAATTGATTTGAACAACAATGTAACGATTTTAATAGTTGAGCAAAAAATTTAACTTTTTCAAACTTCAATCGCTTATAAGTCACTTAAACGTGGATTTTCGAGATTCTCGTTACGCGGCGCTAGCGGAGAAACGTTCTAAAGAACGCATTTTTTTTAATCTTTCGAATGAAATCAAAATGGAGACGATACGACAATTATTTCGCTAGATAGAGTCAATTTTGTGCCCAAAAATTGAAGTTCGAATAAAAAACGAACCGACACTTTTTAGAGGGTGGGTCTAATTTTCGTCAATAGCCCGCGGGATAAGCTTCAAAATCATAAATTTTCTTGCAATTCGATAAAGAAATGAGCGAGTTTCGACCGGGTATAGGATTCGGCTTAGAGAAATAATATATGGAGATTTCACGTGCAAGTCTCAAATTAATGGGCAAGCATGCAAACTTAAATTTCAGATATGTGTTTCAGGGTAACAATTAATAGCTCTTTTTCAATTCAAATGATATGAACTCATGCTGGAAAAGGCGTCCGAAAAAATATCGAGGACTATTAAAAAGGGCTTCGTGTATCCCTGAAACGTGTTACTGTAATTTAAGTTACATGCTTGCTTGTGTGCTGTAGCGTTGTTATTGCTATATTTATTTATCGCACAAAGTTATTTTCTTCCCTGCATAATTAGTATTTTTATCAATCAAAGTTTAAAATCGTATATTTAATCAGAATATTTCAAGTCGTTTTCAAATTATAGGATTGTCGAAAGTTGCTTAAAGCCATTTTTCTCAAAATTGAATAAAATGTGCTGAATAACGAAGCATCCCATTAATTACATTCCTAGAAACTAGGTCTCATTAGAAAACTTAAGTATTGAGAGCATAAAACTTGTCTTTAATTAAATAAAACTAATTACTTTAGTGGGAGGAATCGCTTTATTTGAAGAATTTCCTTGTTTTTGAAATAAACATTTTCTTAATTTTGTAGTAAATGAGCATAAATTGGTGATACCCATGTTGTTAAATGGTTCACTTCATTCTGTGCTTTTTTATCGTTCTTTGATTACTATGTTAATTGAGCAAAAATATTTGTTTCACAGCAATTCAAAATATGTATAGTTATAAAGTTTAACGTACATTTTCAGAATTTTTTCAGTGGGCTAATTTTTTTTTGAACAAAAAGTAATTTTATGGTAAAAAGTGCAGGAATCCATTCAGTCAGTGTTTTTTAGGATAAAATCCTATTTCACTGTAAAATTTTTAAAAGTCAAAAATAGCAGGTATGTTAGGTAAAACGAAAGTGTGTATTAAAAATCACGTGTCAATCTCCAACACAAACAATTAACCTTAAAGTGCACAAAAGACATTTTGTGACTAGTAAAATATTTATCATTAAAACTGCCGTTTTAATTTAGTACAAACATATGATTTTCATTAAAAAATACATTTCTGTATTTAACCTCAATGAATTAAAAAACATACTTTCACACTTAATAAAAAAAATAGCAAGCACTTTTTCAAAAAATTGGTACTAAAATAATTGACGCGTTCGGTTATTTGGGACTTGAAAATTGACTCAGTTTTTGTCTTGTAAAAAGTTTATTGTAACGTTTACTGAATAACAGTACATTTACCTAAAATTCTATTTTAAAATCGGCAGCAATTTTGCACTGATATTAGATGTTGCGATAAATAGTACTTTCAACATGCATGCCAATATTTTTGATCGTGAATTTTCAAAAAGTTTTTCGTGTCGCATATTATCAATTTCTACTATAGTAGAACCTCATTAATACGGACTAACAAGGGATCCAGCATCCAGGTCGTCCGGATTAAACAAATAACTTACAAAATTGAGTTGAAGTGCAACATAAACATACTACAGTACAAAAAAAAAATATTTTGAGTACAAAAGAATGAAATATAAAACTATAAGAGAAAATTACAAAAATGCTATCCCTCAAAATATAGTTTTGCACTAACTCACCTTTTGTTTATTCAATATCTAAATAGCTGTCCGTATTAAGCGAAATCCGGTTTAATAGGGCTCGGTTTAATGAAGGCTTACTTTTTTTAATGAGCAGAAATTTATACTTCATTCGCTTTCCGAATACTACGTTTTTGTAAAGAAACGAACAAGGCGATTGTCGTAACTGATTTTATTTATTTCCGTTCAAAAACGCCCAGTGGAAAATTTCAGCAGATAAACGTATTTTTAAACGTTGGTAATTTTAACGGAAGTAATTTATTTATAAATTCTGTCTACGAGGACTTGACGATAATTTCAAGAGTGAATTTATTACCTTTCCTCATGAATTTAGTTCCTGCTATCTTTCGTTTCTCCAGACTTGGATGATATTTTAATCTTTTAAATTTATTGTTTTTAAATTTTATAAGTCTAATTTTTTCGGTATTTCATAAATAAACCTTTTTTTAGTCTTTCTATGAATACAAATTAACTAAAGAAAAAAAAATGATTAACATAAAACAGTGATGAGTAGAGTTAAGATGACGTAAAAAGTCCCTTTTAGTAGAAAAAATCTAAGAATCATAAAAATGATCTTAAAATAAAAAAACGCCCTTTAAATTTTCGAAGAAATGTTTTCTACTAGTTTGTTTAACTTAAAATCATATCTTAAGTCAATAAATGTAATAAAAATGTACTCATGTAAGTATTGAAATTAATTTTAAAAATAATGTAATGAGCAAAATAAGTAATCCATAAGCATCATTTTCCACACACAATCATTCTCTAATGTCTTGAAAAACTCGGTTTGGCAGCAATATTTGCAGTTAATGCGTATTTAAAACAACAAGATTCATTTACGAAATGTCTTTTTTCTCAAGTTCTTTTGCTCTAGTTAAAAATATCCGAAATTTGTTTCAAAGTATGAACCCAACATTTTTTTATAAGAAGCAAAAATACGTTTCAAACGCTAAAAATCACAAAAAGAAAAAATAAATATACTTTAAAAATATATAACTGAAAAATAAAATACTTCTTAAAGAAATGGGAATAGAGAAAAATCATTAATAAATGAAAACACATTACCAAAAGCAGTTGAGAAAAATTCTCGATAAAATCTAAAAGGGAAAAAAAGGAATTTATCCGCAATATCCAAGCCTTTCTGGTGTGAGTAAAATAAAAAATATTTAAAAAAACTTTTTTATTCTCATCAATGAAGCCGTGAATAAACTCTCGTACTCACTGTAATGTTGTTTTTCTTAAATCTTGTAGGAAAGAGAGGTGCGTTTGAAAATGAGAAAATATGTTGCGTTGAAAATAAGTAAAAAATATATAAAGAAGGAGAAGAGTAGAACAAATTTCAAAGCAGAACTAAGGAAAATATTCTTAGTGCCGTAAATGCAGCTATAAACTGACCTAAGAATTGAAGGGGCAAGTGGCTAAAGGTGATATGTGGCAATTTTTGTTTTACTTATTTTTTATCATCGATGATGGTGTTAGGGTAATATTTTTTTTTGGAAAGCTTTTTCTAGAAATTTAAAAAATTGTCACACATCACCTTTATTCACTTGCCTCTTCAATTGTGTTTGTGAGTTGACACAATTGAACACACACTAATTTGAATTTGTGTAAATCGGCGAAATTCAAATGTGACATATCACTTTTATCCACTTGCCCCTTCAATTAAAAAAAATCCTTCTTCACAAACCGTTTGGATCAATTTAAATTTAAATTTGCAATTAATTTTTGGTTACACATCTTTGTGAATCTTTTTTGCTCCAACTTCAAAATTATGTTTGAAAGTAAAAAGGTAGGCATATGGGGAAAAAAAATGTCGTTTTGAGAATGAATTTGCTTGTACCTTCTACCTCTACTATTGTATGAATTACTTTGATATTTTCATAAATGTCATGGTTAAGTTAAAGTAAACAGCAAATGCGGATTTAAAATAAGCGAAAATTTACTGATAAAATATCCTGGATTTCTTTTAAACAAAATCATTTTAAATATCGTAATATTAAGAATATATAACGCATATAAAACAAGCAAACAGTAAAGCTAGATAACTTTTAATTTGTATATTTATGTGCCAGTCATTCGATTTCAAAATTAAGATAAAAGTCGTTTCGCTAATGTTTTTTGTAATTAAAAGCTCTACCATTTTACTTGCGGAATAAATAACTGTATTTATAATTCACTTTCTCACATAATTGCAGTTATTCTATTTATTATCAGCAAGTTGTATTTTAATAAACCACCTGTACCTGCCGTTTTATTAGTATGATAAACTGGCTCCCACATATATATACATTTTTTAAATTATGTATTTCCTGGTGCATATACAAGTAATAAATGAAAAATAAAAGTTTTTGAAACGGAAAACGGATTGAGGGTATGGTATTTAGTTAAAACTATATTGCAGCTTTTATTCTCTTTCCCAATGGAAACGAATTTTATTTCAAAGTATTTAAAATTTATTTTACAGTTAAACTATTTTTGCATGATATCTACCGTTGCATCCCAAATACGATAAATGTGTTAAAAGAAAATGATTAAATGTTTTTTTTAATAAAATGTTGTTTCAAATTGTTTAACCCTTTAAGCGGTTTGCCCGTACGGCGTACGGGCATCGATATTTTCAGATTTCCTTTTCTGGTTTTCCCGAATTGTTCGGAAAATTGTAAACCTCAAAATTCACAGTAAGTGTCAGAGAAATTTTTGCATAATTTGTAAACCATTCATTACTGCATGCCGAATGTACTTGAAAAAAGCAAATATTTCGGGATTTTGTGACCAAAATTGTAAAATAAAAAATATTGTAAAAGCATTGAAAACGAAAAAAAAAAAAAAAATTAAAAATTCTTTATATTCTTATTCTGTTAAGTATGGTACTTAACTATATGCAATAAAAAAATATACCTTTTTTGGAAGCATTTCTGGTAAAATAATTGACCGCTTAAAGGGTTAAAAAAAAAGCTTTAATTTTCCCAACAAAATCCAACAAATGATTTTGCATTTTTTATCAATAAACAATCAACAGTCAAGTGGGCATGTGAGCCATTCTTCGTTTTGATGCACTGATGATGGGGCTTGCATTTTACAACCTTGAAACAGCTGTTTGCTGAGTTTTTAACTCATTTTAAATGTGTTCATTTGTACTTTTTTACGCGTTGTCCCATTTTATTAATTTTGCAGTACAACGTTTTCTACCGCTTTTTTACAACTATCATAAAAATTTGCTGTAATTTAAGTTACCGATGCCTATTTATACAGGCAGTTTAAAAAAAAGATATAATAGAGGAATTGTTTAAAGCGTTCTTTTATTTAAAAAAATAAAATGTTTAACAAGTATAACGTTCTTTTATGCTGAAACGTTAAAAATAAACAACCCTCAATAAATAAATATGAAAGCAAAATAAATTAAAGGACTTCTTTGGAAACATACCCACAACAGCAATGAATGAATGATTAAATAATTAAGTATATTAATTAATAGAACACGAATAAACATACAAAGTCAATATCTCAAGCATGAACCACACGCACACACATAATGTAAATAAATTAGTTAAAAAAATAAACATCAGAAGCAAGCTCGCACATACCTCACACACACATTTAAAAAAAACCCTGCATTTACGTATTTAAGATTACAGAAAAGCCCATTTTCAATGTAAAAGAAACATGCAAAGACTTTTTTTTTTCGAATTTTTTCACGGTTCTTTTTTGGCGTAGAAATTCATATCGTTTCTCATTGAAAACAGACTTCCTTGTAATACTGAAACATATACCAGCAACACATCCATATTTTGAGTCTCTAATAATAATATTATTTTTTGACAATTGAGACGAGCAAAAATCCTTTATAGGTAGAATTGCTTCTTTTACTTTCTTCACTTATTATTTTAGGCAAAGAAAGAGCCACAGCAAACAAATGGAATTAGAGAGAAAACATTTAGTCTTACACGCTCTTAAGTCAGCAAAATAAAAAGAGAAAAGATTATATTTAATCCCATTTTCCGTCATTAATTTGGCACACGCATTGCTGCACGTTCCATCAAAAAGTGAACCATCCAGTTCGGTATTGTTTGTTTACGAATCGAAAGTCGGCGGACGATTGGTCTGAACGACCTGATTTCTCTCATTAACATTTAAGAACACTTTCGGTTTATTTTCTTTTTTGGTGCGAGTGCGCGTTAAAAACAAATTGTGGAAGATTTATTGAAAGAGTTAAAGGATTCCGTTAACAACAGTTACATTGTAGGACGGAGTAAATATTTAAAGCACGTCGGTCGTAGAATTACGTTTGAGCAGTAATTTACATTTTTACTTCCTTGTGCGAAGTAAAGGAAATCATTGTTTTCGTGAAAAAATATTCATTCAGATTTGAATATAACTTTGTATTTAACTATCCACCACGTTCGCACGTGCGTATGAATGTATGGATAACCGAAATAACCATTTTGAATTTTTATGAATTAATTACAGCGAGTTTTCTCGTGATGTAAATCTGTAACATTGTAAATCGGTATCATTGTAATCTTTTATTGTGAAAACTTTAGTTTTTCAAAACCATGTTCTATTTTTTAAACTGCATTTTTGTTTCTTTTACACAATCAATTTTTCAATACTGTGTTTTTGTTCATTTTACACGTTTCATTTCGTTTTTGCTGGGAAGTCGTGTGGTGTTTACATCAATTATTTTAAAAATCGAGATGACCATATTTTTACTTTAGTACATTGTTTATCTAGCTTTTAAAGTTGCTGATGCTTCTCATTAAAACTTTTGAATAACTCGCAGTATAATACTGGCGGGAGAGATTCCAGTTTAAAACTATAAAATGCACAGTAACAAGCTGTAAAATTAGCAATTTTATAGTTTATTACTGTAAAGCAGCAATTTTACTGTTTAGTACTGTAAAATTAGCAATTTTGCAGTTTGTTACTGTAAAGCAGCAATTTTACAGTTTAGTACTGTAAAATTAGCAATTTTGCAGTTTGTTACTGTAAAGCAGAAATTTTACAGTTTAGTACTGTAAAATTAGCAATTTTGCAGTTTGTTACTGTAAAGCAGCAATTTTACAGTTTAGTACTGTAAAATTAGCAATTTTGCAGTTTGTTACTGTAAAGCAGCAATTTTACAGTTTAGTACTGTAAAATTAGCAATTTTGCAGTTTGTTACTGTAAAGCAGCAATTTTACAGTTTAGTACTGTAAAATTAGCAATTTTGCAGTTTGTTACTGTAAAGCAGCAATTTTACAGTTTAGTACTGTAAAATTAGCAATTTTGCAGTTTGTTACTGTAAAGCAGCAATTTTACAGTTTAGTACTGTAAAATTAGCAATTTTGCAGTTTGTTACTGTAAAGCAGCAATTTTACAGTTTAGTACTGTAAAATTAGCAATTTTGCAGTTTGTTACTGTAAAGCAGCAATTTTACAGTTTAGTACTGTAAAATTAGCAATTTTGCAGTTTGTTACTGTAAAGCAGCAATTTTACAGTTTAGTACTGTAAAATTAGCAATTTTGCAGTTTGTTACTGTAAAGCAGCAATTTTACAGTTTAGTACTGTAAAATTAGCAATTTTGCAGTTTGTTACTGTAAAGCAGCAATTTTACAGTTTAGTACTGTAAAATTAGCAATTTTGCAGTTTGTTACTGTAAAGCAGCAATTTTACAGTTTAGTACTGTAAAATTAGCAATTTTACTGCTTGTTACTATAAAATTAGCTGTGTTATACTGTAAAAACATCTATTTTTTACAGTGTAATGTGTCCGTAAAAACCAAAAAAAAAAAAAAAAAAATCAATTATTTCAAACTTGCATTTAATCAGTTTTATCACCAGCAGATAAAGGATAAACTATTTTCATTGTCCTTGAATAATATGAAAATAATTTGCAAAACCACTTTTGATTCAAACTTTTCTGGGAAATTTAATTTTCACAGTGCTTAATGAAAATAATTAACTGTTATGTTCATTTCTTATTTTTATGTTATTTGTAATAATTGCTGTTTCTCTCAAAAGCGCAGAAAATTACACACATTAAAGTGGTTTATTAATTGAATTATTTAATATTAAAACGCTCGAGGAAAGCGGATCTTCAATACACTTAATTAAAACTAATGATTAAAAATGATGAACAAAATTTTGTTGATGTAATCACAAACGTATGCGTGCTTTCTTTAACCACAAAAATTTTACTTTTCGCTTAACAAAACTTAATCGAAGATCTTCTTTTCTAAAGGAGCAAGTAACATTGGGCTTTGTTATTGAGTCAAATTGTATAAGTACACTGCAAACAGGGTATTCATTTCAAGTTTTTCCAGGGGGGGGGGGGCAAAGGGTAAAAACACAATACGATTTCACCAGAAAACAACAAAAACCACGCCCACTTATATGTAAATACATTGATTTCCCAAAGTCAGGGAGGGAGCAACTGACCCCCCCTGCCCCCTAAATGACGGGCCTGACCGCAAAAAAAAAAAAATAAATAAATAAAAAATAAATAAAATAAAAAAAAAATAAATAAAGCGCTTGTTTTTAAAGTATAATACTAGCAGCAGAGGTTCCAGTTTAAAACTGTAAAAGCACAGTATTAAACTGTAAAACTAGCTATTCTACACTTTATTACTGTAAAACTAGCAATATTAGTTTATTGCTGTTAGGTTTAAAACTGTAAAATGACTGTAACAAACCGTAAAATGAGCAATTTTACAGTTCCTTACTGTAAAATTAGCAGTTTTACAGTTTATTGCTGTAAAATTACTGTAAGAATAGCGGTATTATACTGTAAAATCATCTTATTTTTAGTGTACTGTACGTATCGTGGGGTTACAAGTGAAACACACTAAGTCAAAAAACGTGATTTTGAGAAAACGCTGATTAAAAATTTTAATTTTAACTTCTTTGGAATTGACATAATTAAATCAAATTAAATTATAGTAATGGTATTTTTTGGTTATTACGAAACATTCTTGACTCTTTCAACATTAGAAAGCAACTAAGTCCTTTAGGGTGTTTTACCTGTAAGAACTACTTGGCTTGAGTACTTAATGTGATTACAAATTTGTTTAAAAAACTGAATTAAATAAAGATATGACTTAGTGGGTTTCACCAGTAGAAACAGCTCATTTTTGTGTGTAAGATAAACTAAAAATCTGAAAATTAATAATTTTGACTTAATGTGTTTCACTTGTATCCCCACGATATATTTTTTTTACAAAGTGCACAAACACAGAAGTGAACTAGTATCTATTAAATAAAACCTCATCTTAGGTTTACAATTCAGAGAAGAGGTATACAGCAGATCCTCGAATATTCAGAATTCTTTTAACCTTGGTTTATTGAAGTTTATTTACTTATGTTGTGCATTTTTCTAAGTAAGAATGTTAGTTCAAGCCATTCTTATTATAACTGAATTGTCTGCGCATTTTTTTACTTCTGTTAAATTTCTTTATTATTTTATAATTTTTTTTAGAAACCTACTACTTTTGAAACACTAAATAGCTTTTAAAATGTTCTTAAATCTGAAAGCAACTGAATCTGAAAGTAAAGTAATATTTGATTTAGTAATTTTATAACAATATATTTATGTTTCCAATTAAAGAGCGAACACAAAAATCTAGTTAACAATTAATTTATTAACAACTCAATAAAAATTTAACTTTACTGCATTAAGTTTTTTAAAAATTGTATTATACATTTTGACTTGAAACACTTATTGAACAAGTTTCTTTGTAATTTAGTAATGTAATTAAAAACATCATATTCTGAAATAATTCATTAAAGTGTTTATGTTAAAACCCAAAGACAAGGTTCCACGGTATCGAAAGGGTAATTATAAATCATTTCACGTTTTGAAATTCAAAATTATGGTACAAAAACTTATGCACTGAATTAAAGTTTAGAGATCCAGTCATTTTTTTGCTCAATTAGGTAACGACTAGTTTATGGCTCGAAATGGATTTTAGATATATGGTCAGATTTATGAATCAAATGTGATACATTTTCCTTCATTTCGCGTACAGGGGGGTCATTAAATTATTTAGCCGGGATTAAAATATTTTACACCGAAAAAAAAACATAATATAAATATCTGTACATTTCAGTTCAAATAACTTGTAATCCTTATCATTTTTTTTTAAATAAGGGTAAAAATGCTTTTGCAAAATTTTAGACCTAGTAGCTTTACTGATTTTTCAAATAAACTGTTCGCTTAGGGGCCCAAGACAGAAATTTCTGAAGGTAGCTGGGTGTGAAATATTTGATTGCAGCCCATAGGTAGCATGCTACCTGCTGGATATTACGAATGTAATATAACATCATCAAAAAGAAAAATAATACAAAATCGTGGGGAAAAAATGTTTAAAAACATAGAAAGAGTGAAGAGCTTTTTCTTTTTTCCCAAGATTTCATGATTTATGGAGTAAGTGGAAACACTTAAATTGCACTACTAAAACAGCCACGTAGGTAAAATTCGTAGCTAAATATTTTTGTCAACTTCCTAAATGGAAATTAAAACTAGTTGAAACCAGTTACTTTGCATTTGTAGCACTTCTGAAGAGGAGCAATTTAAAGTCCCTAAACTTTTTAAGAAACAACTTTTTTTAGTAATGTGCAATGAGTTACCGCCCGTAAGCCAGGGCTGAGGCAGAACTGTAGCAAATGCACCCACAGTTCGATCATAGCATCCTAAGACTGCAGTCTCGCCCTTATTATGGGCTCCTCAGTTAGGAATAGCCAATTTGGCTATTCCTAACTGAGGAACACTTACTGTGAATTTTGAGGTTTACAATTTTCCGAACAGTTCGGGCAAACCAGAAAAGGAAATCTGAAAATATCGATGTCCGTACGTCGTACGGGCAAACCAGATGAGGCTAATTTCGGGTAGCACGTACACTGTACGGCAAAACTGCTTAAAGGGTTAACAACTTTTTAAAAATTATCCAATATGTATTTTGAAAATTCAATTAAAACACGAAATTTAGCTTAAAAAACTCAATAATGCTCGATCATTTTTACAACATATATTTTGCTTTGAATGTTACAAAATGCGCACTATATTGCTGTAAAAATGTCAGTCAATTAATTACCCATGGAATTTCCCTTCTAAAATTATAATTTGAAAATTTCAAGCATAATTTTCTTAAAATTACCATATAAAAAAAATGTGTGCGTGAGAAAAAATGTCAAGCGAAAAAGTTTATAATCCGCAGAAAGAACACTTGAAGCCTCAATTAACATACTTAAGCGGCTACTTATAGCAGGCTTTTTTGAAACAACTTTGACTTTAACAGAATTGTTGAGGATCGAAACGCTGGTGGTGAAAACAGAACAAACTTAGAGATCTTCTGGAGATAAACTCAATTTTTCCAATCGGATTATCAATTAACCTAAACGGATTATGAGTTACCCTAAAGGCAAAGCTACGTAGACAGGTTTGTAGACACGCTAATTATTTGACCTCGAGTATGCACACCTACAAACAAAAATCAATAAAATAAAATAAATACATAAAATAAAAAAGATTGTGGATCCACAGACATCCTATAAAAGCTTTTGTCGGATGTCTGTGCATCCATAAGCTCAAAATTTTTTTGCATTGAAAAAGGCTTTCCTTGTAACAATGAAACACGTGTTTTGTCGGATGTATGTGCATCCATAAGCTCATTTTTTTTGCATTGAAAAAGGCGTTCCTTGTAACGTCGAAACACGTGTCTGCAGAATCCTTGCTTATTTGTGCCTCCTTAACATTGCAATTTTCTTTACATCAATAGCACAAAGGCATTTAAAAACTTTAAAAAGATTGGTTAGAACCAGAAGAAGAAGAATTGGTTTTGAACCAAGTGCCTTTTTTCAAAGCGTTAAAAATATACATTATTATTATTTTCATAAAGAAAATGTGTAACAACTTCAACTTTTAAAAGAGCTCTTTCTATGTGATATGATATTCACTTTGAAATAAATAAATAAATAAATAAATAAACAAGTAAAAAAATCAACTCAACTGAAGATTTCCTACTTTTGACTAAAATTTACTCTTCTCTACAATGAAAATTCCAATTTAAGCACAGGTAGTAACTTTGAATGGAATGGTCGCCCGTTAGCGACTGGCGACTGTTAATCTAGACCTTTGCTGCTGGATAACATCAGTTTTTTTTCATATCAGAGCAGATTCTTCCAATTACCCAGTTTTACTTAACGCGAAAGAGGGGGTGTATGAGCGTTTAAGAGAAGTGTTTGCGCACACCCAGAGCTGCACGCGCCTGTTGCCCCAAGCGCAGAAGGTTAGCCTGAATCGCTGGAGTAGTTCTACGCTCAGGGGCGATGCCCCACTTTCCTTTTCACTTTCACTGCTGGGGTGGTCAATCCACTTTCGAAACCACGCCGGGGTGTCATCACCATCTTCACAATTTCTCAGGACTTATATCACGCGGATCCTTTGTAGAAAGTTGGGATGTGATATTTAATTGCCTTGTTGCATAGGAATCGTTAATATTTTGATGCCAGGAAATGAAAAGATAAACGCGTTAACATTATGATTTTCAGGCGATATCTTCAAGGTCACCTTGGGCATGTAATGCCTTTCAGGGATCAAGCTTTCAATACTTCCAGGTAGCCCTTTTGGATTTAAAAGTGATGAGATAGTATTCTTGTTTTTATGATCTTCTACCTCTTTCTGACTATTGCATGGGCGTGCAAAACACTTACCGAAAGTCCTCAGGCGTCAAGGGGTCCAAAATTGTACTTTTCATTTAATAACTCCTTTTTCGATTTAATGAAAAAACGAAAGAAGTCAAATAGAGATACTGCATTGATCACAGCGAGATAACAACCATATTGGTTTTAAAAAAAGGTTGAACAAGTTACTCTATTATCGTCAAGCGCCATATTTATGGGACAGGGGACACCTTCTTTCCTTGGGAAAACAAATTATTTTCCAGTGTTTTTACTTCGCAAATTCGACAAAAATTTTACGCATAATTTCTAATTTGTGTCCAGAAAATATTGTGGGGGGGGGGGACACTAACGTTTACGTTCGTTTCCCATTCGAAGAATTTTTATGTGCATGACAAACCAACTTCAGAAACAGATCTGGAATATACATTCATTGCAATCATAATGAATAACAGCATACTTTTTTTTTCGTATTGAATCATAATCATTTTTATGTTTCGTAACATATTTAGACTACTTTCAGTGAAATTATGTAATGCATATCGTCATTTACGTTCTACTTTGCACTAATAGAAAAAGAAAAGTACTTCTCCAAGACTTCGGCTGATTGAATCGGCAACAAACAATTTTTTTTAAACCTAAGTTCGGCAGAAATTTTCTGTAATTAATTCCAATCGAAAGAATGAAATGTAGAATTTTAATTGTAGTTGCGATAAAAATGAAATGTAACCATTATTGCAATTGTTTTTTTACGTCGCTCGTGTTAAACGTTTCTACTTATATGATCGCTTAAAAACATTGAATTTTTTGAATCTAGAACTTATAAAGTTTTTCCTGAAAGTCGATCATCACAAATTATCCACAAAGGTACAGATAAATGAATGATGAAATAAATAAAAGAAAAAATTAAAAAATCATTAATAAAATCAAAAATACTCGGGAACAAGTGGTTTGAAAGTTTAGGTTGAACCTCAATTTCGCAAGGTCCTACGTGAACTCGCATTTTTATTGATCAAGAGACGTACGTCACTTGATCAATACATATGTGAATAATTTGATACAATTTCTAGGTAACAGTATATAATAAATTTAAACTGATATGCAAAACAACGTCAAAATATATGTTATTTGTTAGTGAAAAGAAATTATTCCCATAGGTTAAAAACAAAAGGAAAACCACAAGCTCAATTATCAATTCAGAAGTTAAAGCACGATATATGCACCAAAACACCGTTAGAGAAGACTACGATTTACAACTTTCAAAGATTACGGAAAATTGGCCTCAATGCTTGAACTAATCAATACGTCCAAATGAATAAAAAAATCTAAACTTAATAGATGAGGTAAATAAGAAACAGGTTTTATAAAAAACAATCAATACAGTCAATGTGCTCAAATGAGTTAAATGTTCTAAACATAATAGACAAATGCGATAAATGAGAAACATAGAAAAAATACAATCATTCTTAATAACTGAATTGAAGAATCAAAACTTGATAGACAAATCGATGTGATTGGTGAGAAAAAAAAATATTAAAAGATACAATCAATGTATTAAATTGAATTAAAGAATCTAAACTCAATAGAAATACAGGTGTGACTGATAAGAAAACCGTTTTATCGAAAGATACAATCAATATGCTGTAATTAATTAAGTAACTTAATAGATATATGTGATAAGCGGAAAACACGTTACCGTTTTTTTTTTCTTTTTTAAAGAACAAAATAAAAAGATATTAAGTAAACTTTCTGAAAGAGTCTTATCAAGATGAAAGAAAGTGTTCCGAAAATTACAAGGTTTAAGATGACAAGTTATTTCTTATACAGTTTGGTAATGAAAGAATTGTTGATGGTATGTTGTTGACATAAAGAGTAAGTAACTTTCATAACAATGAGCTAGCCTGTAAGTGAATAATGGTTTCGGTGTTTTTCAGATGTAAGGAATGGGTTTTTAGCTTTTTTAATTGAGCACCAAAAGAAAAAAAATTAAAGAAAGCTACGGCACTAGAAATATATTTGTAGCCTTTTAGTAGAATTTTAAATAAGTCGAAATATGCGTTGCAATAGAAATATGTACCGATAAAACTCCTTTAATTATCTAGTATTCAAACTCACTTTTCGGTTTATATTTTTGCTTTTTATCTTGATTATTTCTTTTCAGTTTTTATTTTACTGCGTTTTTTTTGGGGGGGGGGGGGAAGTAAACAATTCAGTACTTTTTTTTTGTATGGTTGAAATTCTGAAACATTGCGTTTAAATTAACTACTCATCAGTTATCAACATCTAAGTACTATTTGTAACATTTGTTCCGGAGAAAATTTTGCGCATATTAAATAATTTTAGAAAACTATTTAAAATCAAGGACAAAAGTTTCTTATGTTGACCACTTTCCTTGTTGCTCAAGTAAAATACGCGTTATTTCCATCTGAATCTTCAGATGCTTATTTTCTTAATGCATGGAATGTTTAACCTTTGACGCTCAAATTAAACACATTATTTAATTACTATCAGAAAGATCGACTTTTTGGAGGGCGGGGAGGGGGGGGGTTAAATTATTTAATTACTTCTTCCTACTGTCAAATAATTGAAATTTGACCTGTTCTAAGTCACAGTTTATGCTAGAATAAAAATAAGTTGTTTTCCATGACCAGTTTTAAGGGATTTATACATAAAATGTGATAAGAAAAAAAGTGTAAATTAACAGTTAATACTTAATTTATAAAAACTCAAGTACGGCCTTTTTTTTCTAACTGAACTTTAAAAAATAATGCCTCATAGTAGTCGCAGCATTTTTTCACTATTACAAGAAAAAATTACCCCATTGCTTCACCATGAAGGTTATTTAAAAAATTGTTTGTATTATCCGAGAAAAAGAATTCTTTTCAAGCTGAATATTAAAGGTTACTTTTGCAACCTTCATTGATTTCGGGAAAAACAATTTATCATGGTAAAAATGGCAATTATAATTGCAAATTCATATTTCGTTTAATTATTTATTTTACATAACGCCATGCCTACATAATTAAGAAAAGCTTTCTCGACACCTCACGTTGCGTGTCTACAATTTTACGATACCTGTTTGCTCACGAAATTCCTCCTATTACGCATCTGGAAGCAAATTAGCGAAGGACATACACATTACGGTAATTTTTTTAACAACTGTCTTTGAGTTAGCTGATCATAGACTAAAGCAAATAATTAGACGTTCTTATGCAATATGTTCTTCGCAATAATGGACAGGTAATGATTATTTTCGCTTCCTATTCAGAATTAATTTCTTTCATATTTTCTGCATAATTCGATCGAAACTGGACGCTTCTCGAAAGAAAAATTTTCCCCACCTGTTGAAACTCGTTTAACTGATTCACAGCCCATCTAATTCCCGGAGATGACGTCAATATTAATGAACTATTAAATCACATGTGCCCTTGGTGTGCGAAACACACCCAAGCAAAAAGGAAAAAAAAAGTTTTAGAATATCATGAAGCAAAAACTGATGTACTTTGTTTGTATATAGAGTGGACACTAGAGACAGCACAGCTCTGATTATTCAAATGCTCAATTAACCGGAGATATCAAGAATCTCAAATTCTTTACAAAACTGATCTATGACCGGTATTACATGGAATAACTTCATTGTGTAGTTATGTTAAAAATGTTAAAAAATAAATAAATGAATAAAGTATTAAAACAAGAAATAAACTTCTAAGAACGCCATTTATAATATGTAGTATGTATAAAATTGTCAATATTAAGCCTACGAGTAAAATAAATCGTTTATCTCATAGCATTTTCATAACAGCTTTATTGGGCAATTGTTCGGATTTTTCGTCAACCAAATTTGTGTCATCCAGATAATCAATGTTCTGCTCTATTAGAGAACCAGAAAAGAGAAGATTTCTCCTATTTCAGATAGAGGTTCAAAACACTTTTTAAAACTTTAGATGTATATACTGGCAGCAATTCGTTTGTGAAAGTTCTTAAAAATGTAGTGAAAAAATTCCTTTCTCTAAAACAATAACTATACATATTCAAACTTGTAGCATCAAGCACTGATGCTTAAATTTTTCGAAATCATCACTAAGATTGGCTATTTTTACCCTAAAAAACTAAAACTCGAGAAACAATGCTCCGAATCATTTTTCGGGAAAAAGCTACTGTTAAAGCTGTAGTTGTAAGTCTGTAAAACATAAATTATCCAGTAATGTTTCGCTATCGCTCCTGGGATGAAAGAATTCTACCAAAAAGGTTTTTATCATATGAACTATTCACAAAGGAAAATATTTATAATTACTCCTAAAACTCACCCTCACTCTTACATTCGACAGTATTCGAAAAATTGTCAATTGCAACTACAAGATCCTGTCAAAGAAAATCTTTGATTTAAAAAAAGTTTCAACTATATTTTATTTTAAACATTGCTTTTTCTTTCTAGAAAAGAAAATTAAGAAGAGCTTAGTGGACATCATCGCTACAGGAACGACCTGCGTTTGGAACAAAAAGGTGAAAGACACTGAAATAGATAGACTAAAAGAAGTTATCAATGAGAAATATGATCTTAAAATTGGTAAGTTTATTTTCCAAAATCTACGCACGTAAATGCATTGATTAAACTTTTTTTTGGGACCATCTGCGGACATTTTTACGATGAACTATTTTCTTCTGAACCTGTTTTTTATTTATTTTTATTTTTTTTTAACCTCATGCTGACTTTTTTAGTAGTTTAAAAGAAGGAATTGAACACGTTGAAAATTTCCCCGTTACTTTGTGATTCTTTTACTCTTTCACTTCAGGTTTTTTTTTTTTTTTTAATGCTTTAAGGCACTATAGTGGCAAGGAATATGCTACATAAGAAGAGTGTGAATGTTTTATAAGAAAATAAATTAATTTTTAGTAATTATTTTTTCTGCTTATAGATTACCTTTCGATTTCATTTTCCAACAGTACATAAATTAACAAAAAAAATGTTTTTTTTTTTTTAATTTTCCGTAAATTTGAAACAAATTTGGGCCAGTTGCTGAGGACTCGCAGGGACTTTAGCATGACAAAAATTCTGGAGAAAAACGTGTACAGTGTACAAGAAACAATTGATGATTCATAACTTGTTTGCCCCATATTTTAACTATAAAAACTATGACGCATTCAAGAAAAAAAGCTGCTTAAAAATTAATGAAAATAACTTTAAAAGGTTCTTTTTTGTGAAGAAAGAAAATTTTGCAAGACTCCCTTAAACAATAAAAGTAATTATTTAAGGCGGTTTAATGAGATACCCTCTTATTAATCCCCCTTAAACAATTATTTTAATGCTTATTTAGGGAATTGAAACTGTTTATTTAATTATGTTTTTGTTTAATTATGTTTAAAAAATGTTTGTTTCGTTCATTTGTGTGAGATCAGTTTATATCAGCCAAAGTTTTTCTTTCCAGAGAGTTACTGGGAGCTGCATGAGTGGTCAGTAAAAAATTATGGAAAATTTTGGGAAGAAATATGGAATTTTTACGGTGTGATCCATTCATCGCCTTATCAAGAGGTCAGTTTTTTTAAACTAAATTAGAGCAAATGTTTCATTAAAATTGAAGTGTCAATCTATCCGTGTTTTTTTTGATAAATTTTTTTAATTAAATACTACTACTTTAAATGATAAATAGAAATGAGTACAACTTAAGAAACATTTATATATCTACCGTCTACAAGTTTTTGTATGCTATTCATTTAATAGCATAATGCAAATAAAAGGAATGCTACGAAGATGTATTCATCATCTTATAACGATTCAAAAATTTAAAAATGTAGGCATTCTCCGGAAAATCGCGTACAAATATTTAAAAACATAATGATTTTTTCAAGTTACTTACCAGCACATTTTAACACCTAGGTCACTTTTGTCCTCGCTTGTACTTTTATTTGGAAAAAAAAAAGTTCTTTTTCTTCCTTGTTTCGAAAAAAAGTGGTTGGTGAAAGTAGTAATAGTTCGCGTAAAATTCACAGTCGTGAGCATTCCTCTTCACTTTCGTCTTCAATAAGACGAAATATGATAAAAAACGCCTGCGCTGTGAAATGCACAGAAATTTAAGTGATTCAACGTGTAATAAGTCATACAGAACATGAATTTCGTTCATTTTCTTTTTGTAATGTTAAAGGTTGAATTGGAAGGAGCATAAGTGTAAGCAGCTTCATAGTTTTAATGTAGTGTTTCTTAAATGTTCCTTCTATTTTACTTCTTCGGAATTTGAAAATGAACATTTCTTTTCTTTAAAAAATATAATCATTTTCAGTTTTTAAAAGTTTAATTGAAAAGAAAAAAAGTCAAATAAAAACAGTTTAATTAATATTCATAATTACATTTTTAAAAATAATATGCTCCACCATCAACAGGCCATAAAAAACATTCACATTCCATCAAAACGTTAATCTTTTTTTAAAGTTGCCATTCCGTAAAACTAAATAAATAGCGCAGATACAGCGATGATGATAGCGATGATGAACTTAATTGATGGAAAAGAAATATAGGGGTATGTTCGAATATAGTTACCGGTTAACCCGGGCCCGTCGGTAATTAACTAAGGGCCGAATTCAAGTGAAACACCATTGCAATCGCTTCGAGGCGATCGCAATAGACCAAAATTACAATCGCTACTGGAAGTTGAATTACATTAGAATCGCATCTCGTAGCGATTGTAACGTTTCACTTGAATCCAAATTTGGGAATTTGCGATTGCATTGGTGAGTTGCGATCGTCCGTGTTTCACTTGAATTCCTGCCTATCAACGTTCTAATATCTTACTGGTTAGCCGATCGTACATGAAAACATTCAATGCACACTCACTTAAGGCCACTATATAGATTATATAGCGGCTCTACACTCACTGCATTAACCACTAATGTTATCAAACCTTACTAAATCAACTACTCAGGTTAATCGGTTGCTCTCTCTCTATTCGAAGTTGCACGCGATAATAAATTTATGGAAAGTAAATATAAAGCCTTGCAGACTATAAATTTACAAAAAGCATTCACTCAATGTTAAATATAGTTACCATTACTAGGGATTTAATATTGCATCAATAAAAGAAGCGTATCTTACATGAAATAAATACATCGCCTGTTCGATTATATCCAAGCTGGCGGTGTATTACATGTATTTCTACCTCTGTCCTGCCTTAGGGGTGGCAACTTACTGTTTAATGTGATACAAATGTGGTTGAAAACTGTGTAAACGCATACAGTTTAAAGGTTTTTATACACTCTGTTAAAGCTTTTATTGTAAGCAAAATATTTGGATCAAATTTTGGATTGAAATTTAAAAAAAAAAATATTTATTTGAGATTGTTTCATAAAAAGTAGGAAACATTAGAAGTTTCTGATCAAAAATTGATAGTCTATCTTTACTTTTCACTGTCGGAAGTGCCGAGTGTTCCCCACTTCCAGAAAGGAAGCGTGGATGTTATTCCTTTTATCAACGTCAAAAGATAACTATGAACATTCCATTCGTAAACTGAAAACACCTATGCTATAACGAAAACTGAACTGGGTGTGAAATTCTTGATAATCATTTTCGTGATTTTAATCGTAAGTAGTGACAAAACACGTCACAGTATGGAAAGCAAACGTAGGTTGCTAGAAATAAATAATGTTCAGTTATTGCTGACCTTTTTTGGCGACATTGCAGTTATTCAAAGTAACTTTGATCCACAATTTTTCGGTAAGAAAATTCTGCGAACATTTTGTGGTTTTGACAATGGGGGTATTTCTTTCAGTCACTGATATTGTAATATCATGGGGCTAGAAAGTACTTTCATTTTCTTAACAGATTTTTCAATTTTTTTAATATGAAAATTTGACCTACTGGTTTAATTTATCATGGGGTTGTCCTAAATCATTGCAGATAATAAAGTATAAACAGCAGTAACTTGCTTTCTTATCAAAGCAGTTTTGGCTGTAACATCGGCATGTAATTCCGTATACTAAACCGTACTTAATTAGTTTATCATATTAATAAAATATAACTAAACAATACCGTAATTAATTTAACAATGAATTTTTCTATATTTTTTGCTTTTTTTAGTTGAAAATATATTAAAGAACATATATGCCGAGTATAAAAATTTTGACAATCTCTGGAGTCTAAGACCCCTACGCCTTAGGGACCCCTAAGAAAACCTTCCGATCACAGGTACCATCTGTCAACCTCTCAGCAAAGTACAAGGAGTGATATTTTTTGTACCAGAATGATTCCGGCGGGTTTCTATTTGAAAGTTCAGACTTTGTGTTCTTTTTAATTTATAAATGGCCCCTTATCAAAATTTTATCCCCATAGTTTTAAAGAAGACTAATCCATGTCAGAAGACGATTTTATTTTGCTCTTCGCAAGTATAGTTGCCGAATAATTCGGAGTGTTTCGTTTTTTTTTTCTATGACTGTACCTTCTTGCTCATATTCTGAATCAGAATAAAAGTAAAAGCATTTCACTGGTTTCCTTTTCTCAGAAATGGAGGAACAAAAACACTTTATCATTTTTCACATAATTAAAATTCTCTGTTAAATTGCATTGCAAGATGAAAGAGAGAGAGCTGTCTAGTACTTTAACAAAATATGTAATTGTGTCTCTGAAATTTTTATACCATACGATCTTCATTGTCTTGACATCGCTTAAAGAACAAAAAAGAAACTACTGTTTCTCCTTTGCCTCAAACAACAAGAACTAAACAAGCCTACTTTCCCGTATACCAACATAGACATTCTGATCGATATTCTCTTAATTATGTATAAGACTGCAAATGTATGTACTGGTCGAGATCCTGCGATCAAAAAAAAAAAAATAGTTTGTTCAAATTAGACTGTTCATTTACAATTTATTAGGAGTGGAAAGACAGACCGACAGAGATACTTTCCCCATCTCAAAAATCTACTTTCCAATTTTTAATTTTTCGATATTTATTTTATATTTTACTTATTTTTGACTTTTTTTTTTTTGAAAAAACAACAAAATTAATAACAACAATAAATTACTGATTCTTTTTCGTTACTTATTTTGAAAATATAAGATATTTTGAATATTTCCTTATTATTATGATTATTATTGACTTTTTTGGTCTGCTCGAAAATATGAGTACAGTCTGCATATGTCCCAAGATCCCTTTTTATACGAAATTGCTTTTAATTGAATTATCTTCTCCCACATATTTTTTTTAGACATTGAAAAACCAATGTCTCAGAACACACCATGTTTCAAAACATCAACGATTTCTGACCATAATACCGATAGCAACAATGGTCTAATGTTGTTTGTCATCATCGTCACTTCTCTGAATGGAATGATTACATTTTAATATTTTGGAATCATTTTCCTTCGCAGAGCGTGAAGAATGGAAAAGGATTTATTGACATCGAATGGTTCAGCGGCGCTAAACTCAACTTCGCCGAAAATATGCTGCGATTCAGAAATGACGAGATCGCCATGATTTGCGTCGGTAAGGCTCTCTTATATTCTTTTATACAAATGTTTATAAATACAATATACACACATTTTCATTTTGGAGTATCTCTCCAAAATATCTGCTTGAACATAGTGCAGAATTCAGCTGCTTCACGACATGGATGGTGCACATACCGATGTTAATAACTCCTAAGATTTCAAGGTAAATGTGTACAAAAAACATTCAACTTAATATGCTGTTCGAATTAATTGGGACAAAGCTATTTTTTAGCGAACTTAGAAGCTGATTACGAGCTAGCACCAAAAGGTCTAATAAGCCGCCTTAGTGTCATCTGTGGATGTCAGTTTCAATTGCTTAAGAATTGATGTAGGCTAGAAATTATGAATATTGGACTTTTATTCAGCTGTTTTCTGGGAGAGAAATAAAGGAAATTTTGCATTCTTGCATTTTTAGGGTACCAAAAGTTAATAACATGCCTAAAAAGTTAGCTAAGATGATCGTATCTAACATGCACATACCTATGTCAGTAACAAGAATACATTCTTGTGGTTTGTATTGGAAAATCGAACTTTTCTCGATTGTTCTTTTGATTAATAGTAAGACGTTCTCGTTGTATACTCCATCAATAAATGGATTTTTTTGGCTATTAATGTCTCATAAAGTATTAGCTAGTTCTCGCAGATCTAATAATGTTATTTCAGCGCAAGAACCGATCCGATTTAGGAGTTTTCTTTTTTTTTTTTTTCTTCCACATGTGTTCCTTCTTGGTGAGGGAAATGGTTCAGTTTCAATGCATATCATCAGACGTCAAGAAAATATACGAAAATATACGAGAGAAGTAATATTTTTACAGCTGTAAATACGTGACTATGTTAAGTGTGTTTATCTTAGCTAACTTTCTAGGAGCTATACCTATTTTTAGCAAGCTAAAACTAACGAATGCGCAATGTTACCTTCTCCTGTCACAGCAACAAACTGAAGAATTGTTTAATACTCCTAATTTCTCATCTGAACCAGAACTAAGCAATCGAAAATGGAATCCAGATGGAATTAGGGCTAATGGAACTGCTCAGAAGGACTAGCGGGGGAGTCAACTCGAAAGTCCACGAAAAAAAACTTTGTTCCAGATAATTCGAACAGTATAGTCCTTTCACACTGTGGGAAATAAAAAAAGGTAGGGGCAACAACTTCCGGACTATTCCTTATATATTGGTCTAAGAATAATATAGCTTGGGCAAGCAGAGATGGTGGGTGAGCTGGGAGTGGAAACGGACCTCTTCCTTTAGTAATAGGTAAGCGCAGCGAGATCGCTCGTGAAGTAAAAGCAAAACTGCTTGCGTATTCTCTCCGATTCTACCTATTACAAAATGAAGGGATCTGTTTTTGCTTCACTCTTGACCCACTATCTCTTCGAGGTCAAGTTATACATTTAGTTTCGAAAACTTAACCTTCGTGGGTTCCTTGGGGTCATATGTGACCCCAATGCAATTTCTGTTTAATATATCTTGTTAATCAACCATTTGTTTTTAATGGCATTTTGTGGCTTTTATTCTTCTAGTTTTTTATTCAAAATCATGCTATTATTGAGTTTTATTTTTCCCGAATTGCATTTTTTGCACACAAGACTCTTGGGGTCACTTCCCCAGAATGCCAAAAAAAAAAAAAAGCGGACGTTGCAACTTTTGTCCAAGAGAATTGGACAGAAAACGCATCGAAAAATGTCATAAGTGTTTAAAATTCATTTGCAAAAAATCATGTTTTTTCAGGTCAGTAACAGATGTAAATAAATCTACAGTTATTGTAAGTTTTGTTCTAAAATTTTAATTTTAATTCATAAACTAAATTTTACTTTGATTGTGTCTTTTTATTTTGATTTTTTTAGCATTAAAAAGTGTGTGAACTTAAATAATGCATGTAACATTCAATAATCATAATAAATTAATTAAAGGAAGCATTGGGGTCGTTTATGACCCCAAGGGTCTTGAGTGTAACTGAAATGGGAGGGACCCACGAGGGTTAGTGTACATATTTGAAGATGAATTCATTTAAAAAGCAATTAGAAGGACATCCCTTTTTGTGTGAAAAGTGAGCTTCTGCTAAAAGCTGCTTAGCTTTATTATGAAGTAATTTAATATACGGGGATCATACTTGTTATAAGAATGTATCTCATTTCCCCTTTTCTTTGTTACTCTTAAGTTAATCTCTTCGTAATGATTCTTTCCCAGACAAAGACGGAAATATTCTACAATGCGTTTTATTCGACATTTCTTCCTCTTTCTACTCAGTAAACGATTATCGCTTGTGAAACGCAACAAATCGTGACCAGTTTTAAGTCAAAGGTCAGAGATTTGATCGGTTTTATGTCCTAACATTTACGCAATATTTGCATAGATCTGCAAAGGGAGATATGCAAATTCAAGGTTTCGGGTATCAGGTCGAATAGCACTTTTGCCTTCTCCGCACGTTTTTACTGTGAAGACATGAGGAAAGTCTAGAAAATATTTTATTTTACTTTAGTAAAACGAAAGAGGGTGTTTCCTTCAGTCAAAAGTGCTGTATTTAGTTACTGATATTGATAGAATGAGAAAAAAAAATTAAAAAAAAGTGCCATTTGGCCAGAAAATATTATTATTTTCCCAGCAGTTCATTTCAATTATTTTTTTAAAATCTCCAACTTCTCAAACGAAATGAAGTCTCATATGGCGTCACAAGTATGAAACTTTAGTGTAAATTCAGGTCGACACATCAGCCATTTTGGATTTCTGGTAACCTCAGCTCCACAACAATACGACCCCTAAATGACTGCTCGTTTATAAAGTGGCCTTTCTTGGAACATTTTGCACACTTGTGATGTCGGCTAGTGAAAATGAAACAGCTACTAAGCGTCTTTTAAGATTATTTATTAATTATTCTTTAAATGAAATAATTGTGTCAAAATTGTAAAAAAGAGTAATTCACTTCATGTTTTTGACCGTGCTCTTGCAAATAAAAATATTTTTGAAAAAAGGGAAACTCCTCCGTTGAGTAGTTTTATAGTAACGTTCGGAAAAAGCAGGGGGATTTTTTCTGCACTCTCGAATAACTGGTACAATTTATGGACCTGATGCAGTCATTCGTTTCTTCTTTTTTTCGCCCATGAAATGTTGATGTCGCAAAGAAGGCATTCGGTTTTGTTCCATTTACGAAAAAAACTTGATCAACTTGTTATCGTAAAGCAGTCAGGGTGTTCCGAAGTTAAATTTTTGGGTGGCGTAAATTATCAATTTACAGAGTGAAAATCTGAATTTTACCGAATTATAAAATATAATACCTACATTTAATGAGAAGCGACAGCACGAACCATAAAAAATTGGTGGAAAATGCATTAGAAGAAAAGAGCTATTGCAACATCGCAATACTGTCTCTCTCATTCACTCCAAGGTTCCTCATGCTTACGACTACATGTATGTATACACAAGTACCGGTTTTTTGTTTTGCTCATGAAATGTTGATGTGTTCAACTTAATGGCACGAAGAAGCGATTCGGTTTTTGAAAAAAAAAAAAAAAAAGTGATCAATAACTACATATACTGTTTAGATGAACCCCCGAAGAGTTATCTTTTTGTTTTTTTTTAATCGAAACCGGGAACCTTGTGATCCCTAGTCCAGCACAGGCAGAGGTATTGATTTGGAATAGCAATTCGGAAAACTTTGACTACGAACGTATTTAACTTGCTAAAATTATCATTAGTGACCTCGGTAGATCCTTGACCGGCTGAGATAGAGCCCAGGACCATCCGGTTACAAGTTCAATGCCTTACCGATTAGGTCCCCCCCCCCCCTGTCTGCTATACTGTCTCTTAAGTTCCCAATTCCTCAGACAAAATTTAAAAATAAGGACGTTTAGGAGGTCCTATTGACCTCCCGTGACTTCTCATCGGGACACTTCTGAGGCAGTTAATAGGATTTTTTTTCATTCCTGCAATGTAAACATGTGCAACATATTGGCTGGGAGCAAGCATTCTTTTTCTTCCCTCTTAAATGCAATGTTAACGTATGCAACTTCTACGAATGAAGGAATCATTCGATTACTATCTTCAAAGAATTCTAGCTAAAAAACTTTTTAAGTCCCTGTAAACCAATGGTTGTTATGACTAAAAAGTTGAGGCTCAAAATATTTTCAAACAACACTGAATAAAATGTGAAATGCTTATGCCATTTATAAGTCTGATTGCATTATCATTGTATTGCATGTGTGAGAACTCCTAACACTTCGTAATGCCCTTTCGCAGTTGTTAACCTTCTTCACCTCATTTTTCTCTTCAGATGAAGAAGAAAACGAAGAGATAGTGACCTACAACGACCTCCACGATGAAGTGCAGAGATATGCAGCAGCTTTCAAGAAGAACGGATTACAAAAGGGAGATCGAGTGGCTTGTAAGTATTCGAGTCGATTCGGGTCGATCCGATTTATGTTGCTAAACTATCCATTTTACATTAGATGCGAAATGTGTTGATGGAGTTTGTGTACGTTACATTAGTCCAACTTTCTGAACATTGCAAATGATGCAAGAAATCATAAGTCACGAGAAGCTTTTTATGACTGGCAAATGCAATAATTTTCAAAAAAAAAAAAAAAAAGATGGCGATGGAATCAGGATCTTTTTGAAAGTAAGGCTTCTATAATCAAATTGGTACATCAGGCACTTTCTTACTCACTGAAAATTGTAGTTACGGGTAGAGGAAATGTTTTTATCAGCAAAAACATTGATGAGTTTCACTTAATTGCTTCATTCAAGAACTGGTTTTATGAGGGTCTGTTCCCAAATAGAGATACATCTAAAAGTTACCTTAGTTGTTCTCATGGGCTCCCAGAACTTAAGTTTGTTTGGGAGAGGGGAGGGGGGATTTCAATTGTCTAAGGTAGAGTTCCCCAAAGTGAGGTCAGGGAAACCCCGGGGGTCAGCGAGCTCATGCTAGGAGGTCAGTGATGCTATCCTGCTAAAACGTAAGAAAATAGTTGAGATCGAAGGAAGAGTAATAATATTTTACTTCAAAACGAAAACACATTTATAGGGAATGAAAAACTTTTTCATTATGTATACGCAGGGCGCAGTAAAGCACCCAGAACTCTCGATTTTAAGACATATTCGATACTTCATTGAGTTTCAAATCGATTTTTTACTTCGATAGTTAAAAATGATAATGTTAATCCCCGTTTAAATCCCGAAAACTGGATAAAAGCTCTAAAAATGTACAAAAAAAATAAATAAATAAATAAATAAATAAATAAAAATAAAATAAAGAAGGAAAAAATCCCGTAAAAACATATTCAAGAAAATTATTTAAATGTACTGAGTCAAAGTTTTTTTCTGAGGGAAGGGGGGGGGGCGGTTCGCAAAGTTAGTTATTTTCAGGAAATGGTCCGTGGGGATCTGAACTTTGGGAACCTTTGGTCTAAGGAAACTACAAAGTTTATCTACTAACAAAATACGAGCATACACGCTACATCTAAAAAGAGGCATTAGACATAATTATTAAAAAAGAAAGAAACATTGTAATTTTGTAGTACTGTCTCCAAATGTGAAGAATCGTCCAACAAAATTTCTCGAATGATCACATTTTTGGGAGGTCATAGCCACCACCAGGGTGTCACTGGTTGTGTTTTGAAACAATATATGAATGTAAAATTTATAACCATACACCTTATACACCCATGTAGAGGTGCATGTATCTTTTATGGGTAAAGCGGCACATGAGTCCATTTTTTCAAATCTTAAAAATAATTTAATCCTACTTTATTCTTAAGATACACAAAACCAGAAAAAAAACAGTGAAATTGTCCCATCGGCGATGAACATTTTTGCTCACCCACAACGTATTTTGCTATATTTTAAGAAAAAATTCCAAATTATATTATTGACAGAAATCTAAAAATTAACTAAGCAACTTTAAAAACTTATTTACGCCAAGCGTAACAGGAACAAATATGTTAACAGCAGATTATAAGAGAAGAAACGAAAGATTCAATACTAGAACGGTTTAGCCCTTTGATCGGTTTTCAAACTTCCTGTTAAAATCTTCCAAAACCAATTTCAAACACCTTTAAAAGTGGCACATATTTTTTTCTTTCATCGCTTCCTTCCTTTTAAGATCAAGCATTAGGATCACGGATTATCCCTTTCGGCAGTAATGGCCAAAGGCTTACATTTTGCTATTTTAAAAAGCCGTATAAAGCATAACTTCGTGAACATTGTCAACTAAAATAAATTATTATACCCTTTTTCGGACAATTTAATGTAGTTAAAGTGACGTTTTGAGATCGAGTCCTAAGTGTTTTGAATACTGAAGCCGAATGAGAGTTATCGAAGGTAAAACGGGGGGAAAAAACCACATACAAAACTGTATATGGTTTAGAAAAAGAGATCTTTTACAAACGCTGTGGAAGATGAGTACTCGAGTCAAAAAAATCCTTGAAAATCTGCATAATTTGAAAAGTTTCAAAAGCTCAAAATCTACAAATCTATGCTTGCTTAAAATTTAACTAAAATTAATTTGTTAACTTTTTTCCCCGAAGTTGATGGGCGGGTGGAGTTAAGCTTTTTGTTACTATTACTTATTTTTGTTTTTTCTTGATCAATTTAAAAGATTGTCTCATCGTCCAACAGCAACACTAGTATACTAAAAGCTAATAAAAATGCTCATTTTTTTTTGTCCATGATAAATGTAATTGCAATAAAAGGTAGTACATAAACTAATCAGATATAACTTGTTGGATCACTCGAAATATTTTATATTTTATTGCAAACAAATATTAAATGATTTACCACATATTGTTAGCAACTCATAAGATGTTTCGTAATAAAGTTCTCATCTCACTTTTTCCACATAATTTTAGATTACCTAAAACCCAATTAATGTGTTTCAACGAATAGAAAAAATTGTAAAATAATTTATTTCGAATGAGGACTTACAATGTATATTTTAGAATTTTAAGCCAACTAAATATAACCGTGCATATAGTTTCACAAAATGCTTACTAATGAGCCGCAACAACTACGTTGACACTACACTGTCTTAATGATATTAACACTAGGACTCGGCTAGAAAATAGATTCATAGCCAGATCGTCACCCCACAGAAGGGAGTTAATTCTTTCTCTCTCTTCCAACCACGGTCTTGGATTGATTACACGACAAAAAATTATGTGATTAAAAAAATCACAGCAAAGAGTTTCTAAATACCTCAATTTTAAAGCAGGTGCTACTTTGCTCGTAAACCCATGACGCTGTTTAAATTACATTGGTGATACAATACACGATTATAGTATAAATATATATATATATTTTAAGTTTAATTTTTTTACAATTTTCTTTCAACAAAGGTTAGCTTTAATGATATTTATATCAAGCTCAACTGAGCAGTCAGAACATTCAGGTGTGTCTTTAAGGTCAAAATTTCAGCAATATGATATTAAACAATAATGAGTGGTCTCTTTTTGTATAAGGCATCCTCTCCGTAAACAGTGCAAACGTAGCGAGCAGTTTTTGCGGAGTTGGGGTTCTGATTAAAAACAAAAAGAAAAGTTTTCAATAATACTCAACTTGGCATGAAATTTTAATGCTCAGAAAATTAGCATCAAATAACTGAAAAAGAAAAACACATTCCAGTAGAACAAAATATCTTCTCTTGAATGATTAAAAACATTGTACAAAATGCGTTTAATTGAGTGCGGAAAGCTAAATAAATAAAAACAAAACTTATAACTTCGTTGTCAACCCAATACGTAATTGCATGTTTCAGCACAAATCAAGAGCGGTGGGATCTACCTCGAACATGTTCGACATTTTAGAATACTCCGTTTTTACCTTAAGGGACCTGATCTCAAGGGTGATAGGAAGGTTCCAATTTCCGGGTGTGACTGTCACAGGATGTCGAGAGGTGCTTTGCTTTTTATGGCTAGAGATATCGAACGAAAAATGTCAAGTATTCTTTATGTTTAGAGGTTATCAGTTTCAAAAGTATTTCAAATTGATTTCAAGCAAGTGCCAGAAGCCAAAGCTGCTCTGGGCATAAATTGCGAAATATGTTGAATACGTGTGTTTTGAAGTTCTACGATTAGTATGTCTTCCAACACAGAAATATATTCTAATCTTTAGAATGTGATGCTGAAGACACAACAAAGTTATACTGTGATTGTTGCTTGGCGTTATGATACAATGCAGTTTCATTGCGATTCTCGCTTAAAACACTCTCCCATTAGATGGAGGCACATGGTCCTCAGAATATGAAGTTCTATAAGGAATTTTAATTCATCCATGAGTTTTTGAGCCAGAAGACAATCAAGGGATCTTTAACACGTCGCATAACCGTGTACCGCAGACGCTAATGATTTTTTGCATTAATTTAGAACTGCATAACAATATTCGTACGTGTTGGCAAAAAGAATTCTGAAACTTCAATATTATTACCATTCCATTTAACACCAGAAGTGTAAAACGTAGCTATCTACAAAACTTAGCTGTCTGCCGTCTTCTGCTAGAACTGGATAACAGCCGGAAATAAAACGTCACTTTCAGTAACAAATTACAAGATTTTAATCTTTATTGACGTTTATTTTTAAGCTTTAAAGGCACTCTTGCATTTATCAATTAAAACCTAGAACTACAAAAGCACTCTTGCATGCAACAATTAAAACTTAGATCTACAAAAGCATTCTTGCATGCAACATAAAAAGTTATGAAGAAAGAAATAAATTAAAAAAAAAAAAAAACTGTCAACTAACGAAATTAAGCAATCAAAAACTAAGCCAACAAACAAACGTGAAAGTTACATTAAAATGTAAAATAATTTATCAAATAAACATATCTAGTTATTAGAAAACAAAAGTTTCATCAAAGTGGAAAATTTGCACGAGTGGTGAACATGGCAACGTCAATTTCAGAAATGGGATTTTTTTTTTTGAGATTTGGCAAGTTCTACGTTATACTTTCCTAAAATTGATTAGTAACGTGATATATTTCATCCGATGGCTTGCTGCAAACGCGGAGAAAAAAAAAAGCGAAAACAAAAAGCAAAGATATTCACTGCTTTTCCTTGCCGCTCTATCGGACGTATCAAGTCCCATGACAGCGATGACCGCAGAGCTTCTTTGGCTTTTAGAGCTTAGTTGAGAGTGGACCGAGTGAAGTTATAGGTATTTGACGCCAGAAGTTTCAAAATTCTTCAAGAACCAATGTTGAGAACAGCTCCGGTTTTAGAAGCAGATATAAAAAATATTGCCTTTCGCTTTCAGAATGTTGCGAAGATAATCAAGTTCGTAATAAATGTCTATATTGCTTTAATGAGAACTCTAGTAATGAGCATTTTTTGCTAGATAGTAGAAACAGTGTGATACTGCGACGGCTGTTGCAGATTGTTGAGGAGGTCTGTAGATTATTCCTTGATTGTTATTCTTACAAATCGCTTTCTCCACGTATATGCAGAATTTAAAGTAGAAAAAAATACGGTTTAGAATAAATCAGGAAGAAAAAGAAAAGAAAGGAATGGGGACGAGACTCTAAGTTCACAATCCTCTGGTATTTATAAAGTTAGCTTCTTGTATAGAATATAATTTAAAAACTCATGCAGTATAATTTTAAAATTTAATATTCGAATTTCAGGTGATGATTACCTCGGTGATGATTGATAGTAATTTTTAATTTTTAATGACTAATCCAATGTAGGTTTACCTTGCAGACTATGTTTGGGTTTTTTAATTTGTGTCACAGACTGCAGAAAAAAATCTATTGCTAGGATTCTAGAATCAACAGAGATTTTGACCTATGGAAAAGGGACGTACCTGTTTTCCCTAACAAGCCTGCTATTTCGTATTCTTTTGCTTCACAGCGGGAGGAATCCCACTGGAAGGTGTTCACTTTTAAATTATCTGTCAAGAGCTTAAAAGAGTAACTAACCTCGCACTAGTCGTTTGAAATGAGATTGCTGTGAAGCAAATAAAATGTGGCCAATTCTTCTTCTCTACAAAAATGATAAAAAACAGAGTTAACAAATAAATGTTCAGACACATGCGTTTTGGATGTTCTTTTATTTTCAAATTATTTATTTATTTTTTTACATTGTAAAAGGGTTTTTTTTTGAAACCAAAAAAACAAAAGTTGCTAGCATTTTTAATAATAGAAACAGTAATGAAACACTTTAAAGCTTCTGAAGACAGTGCGTTTGTCAAAGTCCATCCAGGTATTTTCCCCTAAAACCTTATTTCAAAGATACTTTTGATGTCACATTTTTTTTTTCCCAAATTTTTAGTTTCTCTGCTCTCTTGCAGGTTATATGTCGAACAGAAAAGAAGCAGTCTATGCTTATCTAGCGGCAGCAAGTATCGGTGCTATCTGGGGTGGCCCACTGCCTTTCTATGGAGACCAGGTAAGTACATAAACTTGAAAATCAAAAGAGTAATAATATTTTACCTACATAGCAGTAGGAGAAGTAACAAAATGCTTTAAATTAGTGCAGGATCAGTTTGATTAATTTGAAGCAAAATACAATGTTTTAACTTTATATATATTAATATTTTCGTGAAAGCAGTACTTTCTTTACTTTGTACACGGAAATGATAAAATGGACTACGGGAAACTACTAAATGAAGCCAAGTTGCTTAGTGGTAGTACTTCGCAATTCCACGTTTCAGACCCGGGTTCAATTCGCAGGTTGGGCACCTTCACTTCAGCCTTTCATCCCTTCAGTGGGTAGATAAACTGAGTACCAAGCGCGCTTAGGAGCTAAACATTTGAAGTTCCGCTTTCGGCTCACCAATTAACCGAAACATTTTCCGTCTAACGCCTTTGACCTCTAGAGTCTGATAGTGCCCTTGGGACAAAAATAGAGATGAGCACAGTAGGCGTTGGCTTCTTTGGGCTATGCGTTACTAAGTTTAGTTTATACAATTACAATGTAAAAAATAACAACAAAATTATATGTTTTACTACAAAATGTCTAGTAAACTGGACTTTCATAAATGTTTCTCTTAACGATAAAATTTCTTAAGTAAGTTTGACAATGTTACTTAAGAAGAAGCTTTTCTGTTACTAGAAACCTTTATGGAAGTATAGTTTCCTAGACATTTCTCAGTAGTGCTTGCAGTTTTTCCCCCCAGTGTTGAATCATTAAAATTTGTAAAATTTTCTGAAATTAGGACGTGAAGTTCAAAAGAAATAACGCATTAGGACAACTTTTCTTGCTTCTTCAGTAAAATGTGTTCATGTATATTCTGTTTCGTTCAACAGCATATTAAAGAGGTTTAACGCTTCGTTTAGAAGCTATCAAGCGGTTGGACTTAAGTCCCTAGAAAGTACACTCTTTGATTTTTCCCAACAGTTCGAGAAACACTGAAGGATTGAAGTATGGTAATCCGTGCAAAACTATGCATGATGCATTTGTGGAAAATATCGTTTTTTTTCTCCAAAAATGAGCCACACAATGTTTTCTATACAGCTGAAAATTTTAAGTTTCGATTATGCATTTACTTGATCTTTTCTCTAAAATTTCACATACACCGCAAAGATATTTTAAACGTATGTACTTTATTTCTGTACACAATTATGTACATCTAAAGTTTTTTTACGCAAATCATTTAACTCTAATTACATTCTCTAAAAATAATCCACTTCCATGGTTGATACTACATAAACTTTTTATCCCACTATCCCACAAAAATGAAAAACAAAGCCATATGGAAATACAGAGCTGAATGATAAAATAAAATAAACGCAAATAAGTAAGCAACATTTCTAATAAAAATATTTTTTAAATCAAAAAAGTATTTAAAAAACGTTAAAAAGCACAAGTACTTTTCATTAAAAAAGTGAAAGTTGCCTTTTTAGAAGAGAGGAATGTTTGTCTGTCAGTCAGTCCAGGTGCGTTTTCTCAATTAAATTATTCTGGAAATTATTTATCAATAATGTCCTTGATTATTGAGATTTCTGAAGTTAATGATTCAAGGCTTTGCAGCTATTTCACATTAATTGCTGCACAGCCTTGACTCATTCGTTCATTTTTCTCTCTCACGCCCTTTCAAATTTTCCTCTTTTTTTCTTTCGAAAGAACTTGAAACATTGTTACTTTTGTCTTCTAACCACTCTAAGTTTCCGTTATATTATTGATTCTTCAAAACTGTTTAATTGTTTTGGTAGCATAAAATAGGGTACAGATGTATATCTAAGTGCAAATGCTGTGAATTACAAAGAAAAAAACCTTGTCGTGAAGTAGACAAGACTTTTCTTGGAGTTTCCGGATTCCGTTGGCAAGAAAAGAAGCTGGACAGAATAATAAAACATATAACAAATTAAGTATGTTTTTTTTAAACTCAAAGCTTGATAAAGACTACGAGCTACTGACTAATTGAGTTTCGTAATTGAATTTCTTGAGAAACTCGGTGAACAAATACAAAGCTTAGAATTTTTGAATGGTACCCAATTCACATAAAAAAGGATATATTTTGAAATTTTGATGTCATACTATTTTCGGAAAGATTGTTTTGGGAACTTAGTTTGAAACATTATATTACCTTCACTTATTCTGGCATAAAATCATTAAAAAAGAAAGAAAAAGGTATCAAGCAGAAAAATAAATAAATAAATAAATAAATAAATAAATAAAATAACATAATCAAATAAATTCTTTTACTGAAAATAAGTTAAGCCTTAATGAAAATGATTAATTTATTACTTTACAGTGATTAGCCTGTACAGTAAATGAAAAAGTCTAAAAACAAAGAAATAAAACATTTAAAAATCTATGCAACTGAATAATAAATAAAATAAATGCATTAATAAACTCAAAATAATGGAACATGATTAGTTTTTACCTAATTGTTATAAAACCTGCCTTTTTAGCCTACTTTCCCGTTAAAAATAAAAGAAAGACGAAAAAAGTATTAAAAGTAGCTTAATGCATCTAAAAAATATCGCCAAGTCCAAAAAATATCGCCAAGTTAAAAAAATGTCGCCAAGTCCAAAAAATATCGCCAAGTTAAAAAAATAAAAAGGTAAAATAAATATCGAAAAATTAAAAATTTGAAAGTAGGGTATTGAGATGGGGAATTTGTGTGTCGTGTCGGTCGGTCGGTCGGTCGGTCTGTCTGTCTGTCCCCCCCTAATAACTTTTGAATGAACATTCCGATTTGGACAAACTTTTTTTTGTTGGAAAGATCTCGGCGAGTACAGCTCATTCCCATATTTGATTTTTTGATTTGAACAATTTTTGGTTCAACTTTGAGCCGTTCAAACAACCGGTCCCGCGATACTAACTTTTTAATGAACAGTCCGATTTGAACAAACTTTTTTTTGTTGGAAAGATCTTATCAAGGATACTTCATTCCCGTATTTACATTTCCGATTTGCACAATTTTTCGTTCAACATTGAACCGCTCAAGCAAGCTGTCACCCCTAATAACTTTTGAATGAACAGTCCGATTTAAACAAACTTTTTTTTTTGTTCGAAGCATCTCGGCAAGGATACTTCATTACCCTATTTAAAATTTCACTTTGAACATTTTTTCGTTCAACATTGAACCGTTCAAGCAACCTTTCCCCACCTAATAACTTTTGAGTGAACCGTCCGAATGGAATAAACTTTTTTTTTTGGTTGAAAGATCTCGGAGAGGCTTTCCCATACATTCCCATATTTCGCTTTTTGATTTGAGCCATTTTTCGTTCAATATTGAACCATTCAGGAAAAAAAATTAACATTAGCGTCTACGGGGAGTTTAAGTTGAATGTTGATCCTGAACTTAAAGTCGGATTTCCTTCAAACTAACTTTGTAAGAAAATGGTTTTGATAAATAATGCATGTAAAGTACACTGTAAAAAAAATTCCGGAAACGTTTCTGAGTATGTCGGGCAGCTGCGGTTCATGTTATTTTCAGAAACGTTTCTGAGTATGACGGAATCCTCTTTCTGTTATTTTCAGAAACGTTTCTGAGTATGTCGGAATCCTCTTTCTGTTATTTTCAGAAACGTTTCTGAGTATGTCGGAAACCTCTTTCTGTTATTTTCAGAAACGTTTCTGAGTATGTCGGAAGCCCCTTTCTGTTATTTTCAAAAACGTTTTTGAGTATTTCATGCAGCTGCGGTTCATGAAATTTTCAGAAAGGTTTCTGAGTATTTCAGAAAGCTTTCTCAGTATTTCAGAAATCTCTCTGAAATTTTCAAAAATGTTTTCCAATGTTTCTGAACCCTTTTTTCTGTGACTTTTTTTTTTCTTTTGATACACATCTGAATTATAATGATTCGTATTTTTTTTTCTTACCGCTGAGATTAGTAATATTTCATTTTAAAAAGTAAACAAAAAATAATTAAATAAAATCCTCTTATAATTGTGTAAAAATACAAAATTTTTATTATTAATGAATTTTATTATGTTTTTTAGTCCACCAGTTGTTTTGTTATTTGTAAAAGTTGAGGTTCATAAAAATAGCGTTATAACATGAGACACTGGAGGATTAAAAAGGAAAAATAATAATATTGAAATTTCACACCATTTTATAGATTTATTTTTTGTTTTCTTTTTGGAATGAAATATTGTTCATCTCAGCGTTGAAAAAATTACTTAAACCTATTGAAATATGTGACATAAGATTTGTATTAAAAAAAAGTTACAGAAAAAGGATTCCAAGATGTTCGAAAACGTTTTACAATTTCAGAGAGACTTCTGGAACGCTTAAGAACTTTTTAGTGATTTTATATACCGCAGCTGCACAATATACACACAAATGTTTTTGAAAATTATACTAAGAGGATTCCGAAATACTAAGAAATGTTTTTTGAAATTGCAGAAAGCAGATTCCGAAGTTCACAGAAACGCTTTTGGAAAGTACGGAAAGTATATTCCGAAATACCCAGAAGCTTTTTAAAAGTTACAGCAAATATACCGAAATTCTCAGAAAAGTTTTTAAAAATATCATGAACTGCAGCTGCCCATTTATTTAGAAACGTGCTTTGATATTTTTGACAGTGTACGATCTTCCTTTTTTGTATGTTAAACATTTTAAAACGTACGAAGATAGTACAATAAGCGTTTGTGCCTTAAGCGATGACTAAGCAATGAATTCTATAATTTATATAATATTGACATTCAAAAAGTATATAATCGCCAAAAAATGTATCTATATTGATATTCAAGAATAGTGACATGTTGGAATAGTAACAGATGTGCTACTTTAGTCTGGAATGATATTTTCATATCCTTTATTCATTAAACAATATAAACTAGCGTGCCATTTCAAAGTTTTTGGGCGGGAGAGGGCAAAAGGTATGTGCTCGATGTGTTGAAAAGAAAAAAACATAAAAATACAAGCAGAAAAGCATAATAAAAAGCAGTAAATTTAAATTCCCAGGGGGGTCCATTACCCCCCCTTCCCCCACGTCCCAAATAAGGGACCTGAAGCTACATGAAATAAATTTCAAAAATTAAAATATTTACTTACTGTATATTTTCAAATGAAACTTATGAATAATGTGCCACTCGTGGTCAGAGCATTTTCAAGTGAACAGAAAATGACACACTATTAAAATATTCTTCTTCACACTCGATTAAAAGCTCTTCATGGTATAGTTATTCTTCTGCGCAGCAAAACATTACTAACATTTTCCCCCCAATTCCTTTTGATACAGCATTCAAAATAAGTAAATTAATTAAAACACACAGTAATATTTTAGTATAACTAAAACGAAAAACCGGAGATTTCTTTCGCAGCGAAGAAAATCCACTAAAACTAAGCAGATAATTCTTTTCACTATGAGAAATAAAAAAATCTGCCAGCAATGCTAAAAATAAAAATAATAAAAATAAGTCACCACACATTTCATTAGAGTTTACCGGGTGCGTTCAAAGTGCAACATCTATGCGTTTAGTCTGATTTCGTTTCCCCATGCGAACGAAATCTGCCGGCTGCTACGCATAATATGGGGATTCCCCCGAAGTCGCCGCAAGAAATGAAGCAGTGTGCCGCAAGAAATGGAGCTGTTTATGATTAGTGACGTCAATAATAGAATGAGATAGATTTTTATTAATAGGTCCTTATGCTCAACATGCATAAAAAATGAAAGATTGCAGAAACTCACAAACAAATATCACAAAAATTATTGCAATGCTGTCCAATGAAAACCAGTTTTGATTACGTCGATACAAGTCCCGAGAAAAAAAAAGTGTTTGGACACAACAAAGATTTCATACAATATAAAAGAAAATAATCTATTTCTAAGCAATGAATAATACTTACCGGCTTCTGGAAGAAATAAAAATAAACTAAACTTATCTTCGATATATCGTAATAATCCATACGTGCAACACATTCTGATAATCCTGTTGAAGTACGCCTTAAAGATGTAGTTTTCGTATTAATTTGATGTCACCAAAACAAATATAATGCCTTGCGGATTACTGAAGTAAATACCGTATTTAATAATTCCTCATGGATTTATAGTTCCCATAAATCCGATTTTATATTCAGCAAGACTAAAACACACACTCGCTGAAATGCAAGCAAGTTAATATGGCGCCGTTTCCGGTTTCAATCTTCTCCCCCACCTAAATTTTGCTCGTTGCGCATTGAGCTACGCAACTTCCTCTAAGGTATCTGAGTAGGACGGAAACGTTTCCGAGTATTACGGAAAAGTCATTTTAAGCGGATGTTTCCTGTATATTCAGAAACGTTTATCTTATTTTCAGAAACGTTTCCGAATTTTTTTACAGTGTACTTTTCTGGATAATCTTCTGTGAGGACTGATTCCGACTCCGACTCCGCAAACATGGCAGAAATGCAAGCTCAGAAAAAAAATGACTGACTGTGCAGACGATTTTTTGTTTATTTATTCATTTGTTTTATTTTATTTATTATTATTATTTTTTTTTTTTGGCAGACGATTTTTTTTGTAACAAAACAAAACGAGAACATTTTATTCTTTGTTTATATTTAACAACTGGCAACGGATTAAAAGTGAAATTCGAGACATTTTATTAAGGGACGAGTTTTTTTTTTTTTTTCTTTGATAAAATGTGTTTTGATGCTCTTTGTACATTTATTTATTTATTTATTTATTTTATTATTATTATTATTTTTTTTTGAAAACGATGGATAATTTTTTCGACGGAGGAACTGTAACAGCACTCTTTAAAAGGTGCGACAAAACTTTATTTATTCGTTAATTACTTTTTACGTGTCTATTTCATCTGATGAGAGGGGGATATTTTGATTTTCGAAATCAGCTCTAATAGTCCAGTCAAATTAGGTCATGAACCGGACATTCAAAAAATACAATTGTCACCTATGCCAAGTTGTTCAGTGTGATAAGGAGATAATGTATAAAAAAGTCCCACGAATTTGAGCGTAGGGTTTGGGAGTTATGGGGGGGGGCGAAGAAGGGGCTTAAAATGCTGATTATTGCTTTATTTCAGCTCTATCTCAATGACTTCCTTGCGCGAAAATGTTATTATATATAAAATTGAAGATGTTACATATTTCTTATGTTTCAAGTAAT
>JAXGGA010011149.1:0-43636 GCA_038373865.1 Uloborus plumipes
GTATACCGCCCTAGTTTATATTTTTGGTACACATGTACATGATTTTGAACTTTGAACCTCTGTTGCCTTTTAGAATTATGTTAACGGGTTATGTAATGTACTTTTCCCCTCCGAATTAGTAAAATGACTCTGAATTGGGGGGGGGGGGGAACTCTCTGGAAAGAGGGGGTGGAGGTGGGAAACTGAGGTCATATTTGGAAATAGGGGGTCATTTGACATAAGAATCAGCCACAATTTTGTTTTTTTTTGGCTGAAGACCTGCTTTAAAACTCGAGTGCAAAGTGCGATTTTTAAAGCATTATTTTATTTTTTTAAAAAAAAATTTACAGCGTGAAAATTTTTTCTGACCCAGGAACCATAGGAGTGGATCCTATACTCTGGTTCTGCACCGAAAAAAATGTTTTAAAGGTCTTTTTAAAGAAACTAGAATAAAAAGATCGTTTTTGGTGATTTTTCAAATATTTTGGGGGGCCATGCCCCCCCAAGTTCCCCTATTTTTTCTCGGTGCTCATGATTTTAAACTTTGAGTCTCTCTTGACCTTCAAAAAAATTTATTGGTGAATATAAGGCTCCTTTCCCCTCCAAAAAAAATATAATAGCCCTGAAACTAAGGAAAAATGAAAAAAAAGGGGGGGCGTTTTAAAAAAAATTGGGACGTGATGGGGGAAAACGGGGGTCATATTCGGATTCAGGAGGTCATTTTACATAAGAATCAGCCTTCAAAATACCAGAAGCATTTTCAAGGTTTTTTTTTGTCGAACAGTGTAATTTATTTCTCAAACTTGATTGCAACTTAATATTTGGAGGAAATGAAACTCTTATAAATTTATAAAGATGTGTATTCAATATAGATATGATAGTGTTGCAAAAGTTTTGAACAATTGAATGCTTAAGATAAAAAAAGTGGTCTGAATTAATACGATGAACACCACTAAATTAAATTGAAATGTACTTGTTAGTTTTTGACAATTATAAAACTTTGATTTTTCATCACCATTTGGGATAATTATTTTTGGGGGTTTTCATTGACGTATTTCAGAACCAAAATGGCACACCTCAATTAAAAATACACATAAAAATAATAAAAAGAGACTCAAGTTCGCAAATGGCCATTTCAACTTGTTCATTTCTCGATTTTTTGCTTTTTATACCTAAGGACTTCTGCATTTCTTTTTAATTTAATGGTATTTTTTTATATTAGACAAAATCCAAACTATTTATGCATTAAAATGCAGTTCAAAGACAACTATTTCCACCCCTTTTTTTTTTTCGAAATTATGTCCAGAGTTATATATTTTACCTATGTTCTAGTTTGTTTGTGTAAGATTATGTTTAAGTCTCTAAGCTTGTAAAATAGAAAACCTGCTTTCAAAATATCTCAAATAGGCTAAAACTTATGCAAAATTGGGTATGACTAATAAAATGAATTTTCCATCTTTAAAATTGGAGAATGGGTCTAACAGCCGCACTTTTCTGGGTTAATTTTATCTAGTTTCAATTGTAACCAATTTTAGTTGCTATTGTGTCACATTCTGCAATATCTAAAATTGATTTTATGATAAATTTTTTTATGTTTTTTTCACCGATTCATCAGTTTTTTTCAATTTAAGTAGAGTTGTCCATGTCCTTATACATAATAAAATTTAAATAGAAAAAACATAAAGGTTTCAAGTACAAATACAAATGCAACGACCGGCAACAGGCTCTGTGCCCAACTTATCCGGTCCTAGTCAAATTATAAACCCCAATGAAGATCAATGGCTCTCTTAAAGCTATCTACTACTCCCTTGCTCCTTACGGCCTCTTGTGGTAAACTGTTCCAACTTCCAACTATCCTACTAAAATAGTAATTTTTTCGAATAGACAGGTTAGCCTAAGATTTAAATAGTTTAAAACAATGACCCCTTGTCCTGCTTTTCGTGCAAAAATATAACCCCGTAACATCTTTCAATTTGCTAAATTTAAACAACTGAATCATGTCCCCTCTGATTCTCCTTTTGCTCAAGACTATACATATTAAGCATTCTAAGTCTGGAATCATAGTCTATATTAGAAAATCTATTCACTAACCTTGTAGCCCTCCTTTGTACCCTTTCCAACAAATTAATATCTTTCTTAAGATAAGGAGACCAAAACCTGAACAGCATACTCCAAATGAGGTCTTACCAAACTGCTATATAAAGGCAGAATCAAGATTTACCATAGGAATAGGAGTGTCAGACGCCCATGCAAAAGTGCCATATCTTAAGATTATATTTGTGTTGCAAAAAAAAAAAAAAAAAAACAGTGAAAGGGTTTCAACTTCCATACGTGAGCCGAGCCACACAGTGTAGTAGTTTCTGTTGAGTGTGTTAAAACTCTATAGAGTCCTTTTTCAAGTCAATGATAATCTCCTTATTGCTCTCTTAGCAATTATGAAAAGCTTCTGAAAGTAAAACTATAGAAGAAACCATTTTCTAAAAGTTGAAAATTTTGATAAGTAATGTCTTTTGTTCATAATGAAATTGGAAGAGCAAACAGCAGCATTGATTGCTTAAAAGAAACAAAATTGCAACTTCTTAGTTTCTAATATGAAGGATTGTATAAATGTCACCAGAAGAGGGAAAGCATAGTACAGCTGTAAGCTGTATAAATAACGTGAAGTTGTGTGTAGCAATTGAGCCATGAGGCAAAATTTGCTTAAAATGTGCCAAATAATGTGTACAAAGGTTGTAAAAAATTTATTTTGAGTTTTTATTTGTGTGTTTTATTATTATTTTTTAATTTTTAACAGAGCAGCTTGACTTTGAATCTCTTGATTTTTCAGCTTTTTAGTATTTGTTATTTTCGTGAATGCTAATTTGATGTATGATTTTGAATCATACATTTTGTTGATGATAAATAAGTTGTATATTTATTTAATGAAAAATTTCACTCAAGATTCTTTTGTTTACATAGTAAGTTAGATTCCCATGAAATGGCTGTTATAATTACTATAACTTGAAATTTCAGCATTAAAAAAAATAATAAAGAAAAACTTCAAACCTGATTGGCTTAAAAACTGCAGAGTTTTTCAACTAAAACTGTTAGATTTCTTCTTTGTTGAGGTATATTGTATAACATCCCAATCCTTTTTTTTTTTGAGATTTTCTCACTTTACTTTTAATATAACATTGTATTTTGCAGAGTTGAAAAGCATGCAACAAACCAAATTTCCAAAATATGAGAAAGTAAGCTTAATTGCTCAAAAATATTGAAATCTTAATCCACCCAACATTTTTTAATTTCTGGTAACAATCATATTATACAAAATCTGTATGAAATGTCTAATATTTTTCAGTGCAACACCTATACTCCTCAGCAGAATTAAGTTAGAAGCCCTGTAAATGAAAGATTATTTTTTTTTTCTTAATACTGAAATTAATATTTTCTTTTAATTGGTTTTAAGGTTGTACAAAATATTATTTCTACTTAATGATCTACTTAGTCATATGTAGAATAATACATGCTCATTACGTTCATTGAGCTGTTGTACATAAAAATAGTTTTGTAAAGAATTGAGTGTTTGTATAAAAATATATTGAGATCTTAATTTCAACTTGGTTTATGTATATTTTATGATAAACAAATGCAGCTACTTTCTAGTCTGAATAACGGCATTTATTTTATACCTCAAATTTAGTCATGTTTAACTATGCATTTTTTTTATTATTAATTAAAGGCTTAGAATCAATGCACAAGCAGCAATTCTGGAACATATTACAAATTGGAAATACAATTGCCGTTCAGCATAATGTAGATTTTGGCCAAACTGGTATATATTTACATATATCTATACGTATATAACTTCCAGTGTAGTCTATTTCATTCCTTCCATTTTAGTTGAAAGTACTAAAATTATAATAAGATGATGTTCCTAAAATGGATTCTTTGTGAAAGTTATTGGGGGGACCAAAGAATGTTTTTCAAGCCCTGAATTTTTAACGAAAGCTTTCATTTTTAGTCACAAATGTAATTATCAACCTTCAAATTTTAAATCTTGGATCCTTAAAAGTGGATTCGTTTTGAGAAAAAAGGAATTGGAGATGGCATTTTAGATATCAGGCTACATTTGCAAACTTTTTTGTCACATAATGACCAAAATCAATGGAAATCAGATGGGGAAAGACCTTGGTAAGCTCATTCCAGCAGATGTCAGAAGAAAAAGTGAGTCTAAAACATAAATTGCGCAAGCACAAAATGAAACCCGTTAAGAGTTAGGGAATTACTGCTGGTTGCCTTACCCATCAAGCTTGCCTGACATTTCATCATCTAATTTCCTGTTGTTCGGATAAGAATATCGGATTATTATGTTAAAAATTTGAAAATATTGCTGATTTCCAAAATGCAATCTCCTGACATCCTGGCTAGAAACCAGTCCTTTTTTTATGCATCTGGAATGGGAGATTTGCATATTAGATGGCAATAAATTGTTAATAACGAGGTTATTAAAATCATTTGATTAAAAATAAAGAAATCGTTCAAACTGTAATTGTTTGGAAAAAATAGCCACTTTCTGGTCCCCATTTTTACTGTTTTTAAAGGTGTGCTTTATGATTTTTATTTACAATAAGTGGGTGAATACTCAATGTCTCCAATGTGAAATAATTTCATTGAAAAAAATAATTGTACATGCATGATTATGATACAGGTATCATTGTGTATTTTTAGACTCATATACATTTTTTCTTCAACTCCTATATATTAGTTGAAATGAAAGGCAGCTCCCTTTGACATTTTGAGATTAATGTTGGCTGAATTCTTTTATTTTCATGAATGCGATGGAAAATCGTAGATGTGAATATGTATTTTGTTGATATAACAAGACATAGCAAATGTTTATGAAGCATACAAAATATGTCCATGATATAAAGAAAGTTTTTGAATGTGACTTTGTGGACTCATTTATTTTTTATTTTCTTATAGTGATCTTTTGAAAATAGCGTTTTTTACAACTATTTTATTATCAAAAAGCTTGCTGTTCCACTATTTTCGGAATTCGTATAAAAACGCAGTTTGAAGAAAACATATTTTTTATAACCTTAAGATAAAGTTTTAAGTAGCAATTTGTTAAAAACAATGTGGGAATTTTTTTTATGATTGACCTACATTTTCTTTTACAAACTGATACTTAGAATTTTACCTTATATTTTTTAATGATATGATTACTTATATTTTATCTCATGAATTATCAAATCGGAGATTTATGGTTAAATAGCACTTAGCCTTTTAACTGTCATGCCTAAGGTTATCTCAGTCATAGCACTGATGTTCCAAAACGTCGAGCCCGAGTATTACTTGGGGTAATTTTTTGTTGAGTGCATCAAACAGGGGTGATTGTGTTCTGGTATTTTACCTTAATTCCGGTATTTTCATGATCGATTCTGGTATTTTCATGTTAGAAAATACCGGAAATAAAATATTTTTAACTATGCTTTTATTTTCCCACCTCCGGATTTTTTTTTCTTTTTCGAATTTTCGATGATTATACCTATAATTATTAATTATTCATCAAATAGAAATGTTAAGATGAAAATTCTAATTGTTTTTTTACCTTAGTAAATTATTTTATTTGCATCCGATATGAAAATCGAATTTTTCTTGCTTTTGAACTTTTTATGCTTATTACTTTTAATTAAAGACAAATAAATGAAATGCAACAAAATTTAAAAAATGCAACTTTCATTACTTTATAAATGCTTTCGCACAACAAACAGTAATTCTGTTAGACTTTTACTTTCTCCTTAAAAAATTTTTTTGGAGATAATTGCTCATCAACAGCTGAAAAGTAACTTTATTACTCATTTACAATTTAATTAAATGCATGTACAATATTTTGACTAAAAACTATTTGAATGTATGAAATTTGTTAGTTTATGAAAGGAAATTAATTATTATGCATGCGTAATTATAAAATTAGGTGTGCTTAAGTAACAGGGGCCTTGGTTTTAAACCCCCCCCCATCCCCCCACTTTTTCTTTGAAACTTTTAGGTATTTTTTTATGAACTCACAATCACCCCTGATCATACTGTTACACCTGAATGTATCTGTCGGAAGAAGTTTATTTCGAGTTCATCTCTTTGTTAAACCCAAACCTATGTTCAAAGTGCGCATGTAAACATTTATGTACCCAAAGGGTCAAAATAATTTGACAGTTAAAAGGTTAAGTTTCAGTTAACAGATTCAGATATAAAAGTTTTGAATAATCAATGTTTTATTTTATTCACAATAAGTATTGAATCCCCACAATTTCAAATGCATACTGCAGATCCAAATCACATCTGATCTGTATAAAACGTTTGACTTTGAACCTGTAGTTAAATATAAATAGGCAAAGGGTTGTGATAGCATATTTGGGAATATATGTAATGGATATTTGAGGGGTACAAGGAACCTCTTAATCAATACAAAAGTTGTGAGCTTAGAGACATAAACCAAATTATTCTACCAAACTAATGCAAGACTACAAAGAGCTGTGGTTTCCAGGTCAAAATGCAGGGATCCACCCCTCTGGCAGGCTATCTCAAAGGGTATTTCAGTTCAAAACCCTAAGTCCAAGTTAATGTTGACTAAATATTTTCCAATTTTTATGAACTTAATTACTGAGTAAAGTACTAAACCTTTTTATTAGTTATCTTGTTTTTGATCATATGATGACCAAGTCAAAACTGATACTTGGCTTTCCTATTATGAGAAATTGCCAAAAACAATATTGAGAAAAATGATGATCTGTCAGGTGTTTTTTGAGTAACCTCTCAAAACCTTTGCCTTGGGCTCTTTTCTCACAGTACTACATCTTTCAGGAACTCAGTCCCTAGGCTCATCAGCTTCCCCCTCTGTTGGACAAATGTGTTAAACAGCATACAGGTACCCTATAACTTCATGTACATATTTGGAAAACACAATAACATTCAAGAATTGTTTAAGAACATATTGTTGCGGACACAATTCTGACGTGCCACAATTGCACGAAGCTAGACAGTGAAACTGGTAACAAATAGTGAGAAAATGGTATACAAAAGAGGATTTTATGCAGCATTTTAGGTTTGTAAGGAGAGCTTAAAGCATTTGTTGAAAATTGCTTTCTGCAGCAATAATACATCCGTTGTGATGACAATGCGTTGATCACAACAATACTAAGTTATTTTGACAGGCCTTTATCCATGCTACACTACTAGCCACAACCTAAAACTGCTTTAAACCGGTCTTAAAAGCTGAAACATTGTGAAAAATCATCTTTCTGTTGCAAAGCAAAATACAACGTTAAAAAAGCACAAATACGCAGGAATACTGCAGACACGTGTTTCGACTTTACAAGGAACGCCTTCTTCAATGCAGAAAAATTGAGCGTATGGATGCACAAGCTCACAATTTTTCTGCATTGAAAATGGCGCTCCTTGTAACGCCGAAGCATGTGTCTGCAGTGTCCATTTGTGCTTCTTTAATGTTGTATTTTACTTTACATTTATTGCACATTCGTGAAGTACCGAGACACCCTGGATGTTCATATCAGTATGTATGATTGTAAAAAATAACGAAACTAAAAAAACTTCGTAAAGAAAAACTTTACCAAAATGCTAAAATGTTTTGGATAAGTTGAAATTTTTGAGTTGGAAAATAAATAAATGAATGGAATAAAAATTACAATTTAGGATATTTGTTGCAAATCCTTGAATGTAGTTGAGTTTGTTTGAGAAAGTTTAAACTGAAATTAAAACAAACAGCCTATTACGGAGATGCAGTGCTGTCAGAGTAAGGATGTGTAGAACTGTTGATGGATTGGCTGTGGAAAAAGAAATTAGTATATAGAGTGTGACCGATTAAAAAATTGTTATTATACTTTCTTTTTTTCTGGTAACTTTTAATGACTTTAAATTTTTTCTCTAATACTGGATAGATTGCAATTTATTTTACCTATCCTTATTCTACGCCTATTGCATTCATTTGTTACTCATATATTCCATAAATATTATTTGAAATCCCCCACGGGGTACACCTCTTTAAGGTGTGCAAGGGCTTCACGACCCTTGGGCCCGAGTGATCTTTCCTGTTCTCTTGCATCTGTCTTCTCGTTTCTAGTTCTATAATAATAATGACAAGGTAGTGATAGTGCCTGCGTCTGTGTGGAGGCTACGGTATCTGTAGTGGAAAGTGACTAATCTGACCATCCTTAGGAGCTCTCTCATTTACACTAGTAGGCCATACAGGGAGGTACTTATCAGAAAAAAAAGGGAAGTCAAATTTCAATAGCCCGGGGTTGCACATTCTGTAAGAAAATAACGATATAGATGAGACAGAAGAAAACTAGACAATAAAATTATTAAGATCTTCGATGGGGAAATTAAAAGTCCATTGTATTAAGTGCTGAGCAGAGTGAGAGTTGGAGTTTATGCAATGACGAGAATATTTTTAAAATTGTAACAACATTTATTGACGGACATTCACATCTTGCAGCCAGCTCGGCTGAGCAAAATAAAAGTAATACATATACATTACGTCGAAGAAGAACGAAGAAAATCAACACTACTAAATTCCTGCAAACCATCTTATATAGAACACATTAATCAGCATATAACAAGGTGCATTTCCCGATGATAGAACGGCGGCCAATCAAAAGAAAGTTCGTCATACTATGACGAAAGGCACGCACGTGTCTATAATCGGGAAATGCGTACAAGCATGAAAAATTTGCATTGCGACTTTGCAAGAAAATTTGAATAAAATTACGAAATATATGTTGGAAAACCCAACAGGGCCCGCCTCTTGCAAAGCACAATGTATCAAAAAGATTACAAATTTTTTTTTTTTTTAATTTCAAACGTAATATAACTTCTCATTTAAAAATATGCAATCCTAGGCATGATTTCCGGAAGCAGGTTACTATAGATTTTTCTATAGATTTTAGAAGTCCATAGGCATCTCCAGAATGTCCACCAGGTACATGAGAGAATAAAGTACAATTCAGTAGTATATATGAACAAGTATAAATATACATAAATTCATTCTTAAAGATTCAAAAATAATTACGTTTGTTTAAAAAAATTGTTTTGCCAAGAAACACTGTTGACTTCAAAATTTTAAATCAAAAAGGTTCGCAGGAAAGAATTTAGTTTTGTTTTATTTAACGGTTTCGTGAAGAGATCAGCGAAATTTTGTTTTGTATTAACGTAATTTAAATCAAACATTTTTTCATCAATTAAATTTCGCAAGAAATGTAATTTTATATCGATGTGCTTAGTTCTGCAATTCTCAATAGGTGAGTTTGAAAAATTGATTGCAGCTTGATTGTCGCAAAGTAATTTGAAACTAGGTTTTATGTTAATTAAATTTAACTTTACAATTTCATTCAAAATGCGAACAATCCAGATAAGTTCCTTTGCTGCCTCTGTTAATGATACATATTCACTCTCCATAGTGGATAAACTGACGCATTTTTGCTTGAATGTTTTCCAAACTATGGGACATTTGTCAATAAAAAGTATCATACCTCCGACTGAGATTCTGTCGTCGCGATTTGCGGCGAAATCCGCGTCGCTGAAACATTCAATTTTCAAATTTGACCCCCCCCCCCCCCCGATTCTCCAAGGCATCTTGAGTCAGGCGTGAAGTGAGAACATATTTGAAGTTGAGAAGCTTTTAGTCTTCAAAGAGTCCAAACATTGAGTTAAGTAAGACAATTATTGCCTTTTGAAACGGCAATAAGCTTTTTCTTCCTACGACTCTAAGACTTGAAATGGCATTTCTTGTTTCAATTAAAACTTCTCTCTGCATATCAAAAAAATTTTTGTGTCCAAATGCTGCTTGAAGGGGCTTGTGGCTCGGAGGTTCTAGCAAACTACTGTTCATCACATCAAAAAATGAATCGATTAATTGGAAGAAGTCGGCCGCATTTTTGTTTCCAGTTAAAAGCTCTACAGCCTTAGCAGTCGTGGCAGAAAATATTGTTTTTGCAGGCGCAACTCTTTGCCGCTGATTGCCTTTGACTTGCAAATACTTAGGTTTTAATTTATGGCAAATTCTAATTTCTCCTCTGTCTTTCTGTAACACCTGTTCAATGATGTCGACATTTATCAATGAATTGTTAAGCATCAGTCCTTTGTCAAGGAAATGATTTCGTAGTAGTTTGAGGTAGTGTGGTGGATCAGCAAAAACCCAAACTCTTCTTGACTCATCTACTGGATTAGAGAAGCATGTTTTCTCGCAAGATATTTCTAGTTCTTTCCAAAGTGTAGAAGAACCCTCGATATCCGCAACTACGTGGATATCATTTTTCTCTAATGCGGTGATAATCTCAAAGAGGAAGCTTTTCGTCATAGTCTTCTGAAAATCGAAGAAAACTGGCTGTTTCCACTTATTCATAATTCCCCTGGCCAGATCTACTTGCACTTTTGAAAAGGGGCCTAGTACCTGCTGTCATAGCATAATCTACTATCGATATGCATTTCATCAAAACTTAAAATGCAGACCTTTTCAGAAAAACTTTGAGTTTCTCCATTTTTCTTCATCAGTAGAAGGATATTTTCCAAAATTCCTGGTCGGCATGAAAATGTCTTGCACCACCGACGAAGGCAATGGAATTTTAATTTTATTTTTCCAGAATTCATACGCTTTTCTTGACAGAGCCCTTGTAATAATTGCCCTGGAAATGTCTTCGGCTGTCCAATAAATTTTCTGCTTTCTCTCTGCAATGGCATTTATTTGGGTTGGCGTCAGTACATTTTTAAGGCTTTCGTACTTGTTCATGATTTCTTTATTTTTTTCCTCCATCGCCTTCATTTTTTTCTTCAGAACTCTATTTTCGTGCAGCAATCTGTTATTTCTTTGTTGTTTCTTCCATCGCTGCCTAATCAGCATAGTTTTATGGTGTTTCAGTTTTCTTATTTCATTTTCAAGTAATGCATTTTTTCTTTTAAGCTTCTTATTTTCTTCTAGAACTTTCAAGCAGGTATTACATGAAATAATTTCAGGCTCATTGCTAACAATTTCATCTTCACATTTCTTCTTCGGGCTAAGCTGTTTTAATCTTTCCAATACATTCTTTCAGACGTTTTCGTTTCCTTTCTGCTCGGGTGATAGAACAATCAGTTACTTGCAACTTTTCTAAGGGTAAAAGAGACTTGGCAATGCTGACTGTTTCAAAATTTTCTTCTCTGGAAGACAAAGTAAAGCATTTTTTAAGTCCCTCTCATAATCTTCCTCTTTGAAATGGACGCTGCAAATTTTCGCATTCTTAACCTGTTAACCGGGGAATTAGCTATTGCTCAACTCGTTTCACAATGGGGACTTTTTTTTCGCAGCGATAAGTAATATCGCACCTCAAATAATAAAAGAATATCGTTTTTAACTTATGATTTTTATTTATTTTGATAAAATATTTTATATTTTTAGCCATATTTTGTAGAAAATAAAAAGTACATAAGTCATAAATTTATTACTAATAAAAATATATAAAACACTGAAATTCACGATAAGAATATTCAAATCAGAGAGCTATTACTAACATGTAAGATACTGTAATGCAGACTAAAATGAATTCAAATTGTGGCAGCTCGAAGTATAGATCATGCAGCGCCCGTTTTCTCGTTAATAGCGCTCAAGTTACAGATTACAAGAACATGAAAATTCATGACGCATCGACAATATGATGGCATCTAAGATTTAATAGATAAGAACAACGTAGAACGTGATGCGTTCAATATATTACGATTAATTTCCATGACGAAAAATTTCGACATGCCCATTGCTGTAGGCTTTTATGTATGACGAAATATTTCGTCATACCCAGTTAACAGGTTAATATTGACTTCGTCCTTTCTCTTGCATTTCTGTAGCCAATCCTTCGCAATCACGACGTCTTTTGGGAAAGCGTGATAGATTACATGCTGCCCTTTAATTTTTCGATAGTAATTGTTGCAGGTTGCAATAGCACAGCTTGACATTATTATTTCCTCAACAGAGAACTTTATATATAAAAAATATATAAACGAAATCACAAATCTACTCAAGAGAAAAATAAACTCACTTAAAAAATAGCAAGCTAACTTTAAAATATTAAATCGAGAATTACCGAACGCAAGTAAAGAACTGCACTGCCTGAGACAGGAAAGCGCTGTGAAAACCAGAGAGACAGGCAGATCAGACCACAAAGTTGGTCACAACGCTGACGTCACAAACTTGTTTTTCCCCCTTGGAATGTCTTCGACTGGATTCCCGCGGCAAGTAGCTATCCTCAAAGGCATGCATGAAGTAGCCCTCCTTATTTAACGGCCCTGTCATAAAAAGCATCCCGCTCCTTTTGGACTTTCTTTAATCCGTTAATTAGTTTCCAAATGGTCGGATGATCCATATGGAGCTGTGCCTGAAGTCTCCGGTGTGCAGCCTCGGCGCGGTTGTTTGTGCGATCCTGATTGTTCTTTACCCGATCATACAAATTCCACATCTCTATGGGAAATAGTGGATTTGTACGCTCACTCTCACATCTATTTGGACGCTTTATGTAATTGTCTTCGAACCATTCTAGAATCGGTTGGAGTTCTGTGGGCAACGACTGTGTCAAAGCAGCTACAGCTTCTTCCATTTTTGACAGGGGTACAAATGCTAAAGCAGTAATCATTTTTGCACTGAGTGCAAAATCCTCATCGGAATTATATCTTGCAAGCAGGTTCAATTCTCCTAATTTTCTATAAATTTTTTGTCAGATGAAAGAAACATCCGTGTAAGTTGACCGTGGGGAAAACGCTCTTCATAGCAGTAAACGCCGCATTTTCGAAATCACAGGAAATTGCTTCTGGATTCAAGTTACCAACTCGATCGTTTAGCGTTTCAAACAGCCGTAAGTAGGTGCTGCGAGTTTTATTTAGAAGTAATGCGTAAATGACTGGCAGAACACCGCCATGCATCTCGACTAATATCGTATAAACTTGAGCAAATAAAGGAGGAGATATACGGAATGTACCGTCGGCAAACCAATGTTTTGATTCTTTCAGCATTTCCAATTCAAATTGCGGCCAAATATTAAAATTCTTTCTGGGCCAGGTCCACTATCAACCAATAAAAATTCTTCGCTTGCACCAGTATTTGAACAATAATTCGTATATTGCGGCGGAATTACAAGTGTTTCTAAACTTGTCGGGTTAGATGGTGTGGACAACCCTGCCAGAGGCTTCTCAGGCACGCAGGGAGCTCGTACGTACGATGTGGTTGCAAGAAAGGCTGCTATTATAAGTTTCAATGTGAGAAGGCTGCTCTGCAGTGTACTGTTTTTTTCTTTTTTGAGAAGGAGAGGGGGTTGTAAGCTTAGTTTTTCTTGATAAAAATCTCAAGAAAAAAATATATTATCAAAAAAAAGTTTTTTTCTTTTGTTTTTCTTTTTCAGTTTGTGAACTTCCCGCTGCCCTCATGTGGCTCACTGGTAGTAGGTTAGAGACCCCAGTTCGATCTATGATCAGTTATGCGCAACACATTACGCATTTAGTAGTCAAAGATAGTACAGAGAACAAATGATGCAATGTTCTTTTTTTCTTTAAATACTTCACATTAATTTCTTTAATATTTAAATAAATTTGCAGTCGAACCTCGGAAAAACGAACATAGATGGACCTTAAAATTAATTCGTCTTAAGCGCATTTCATTTTATCCTAAAAACAATAAATAACGTTATGTGTAATTAAAATAGGATCGGGATCGGCAGTTCATCTTAGACGTAATTCATTTTAAGCGTGTTCGAATTGACGAGGTTCGACTGTATTGTAATTAAACTATAATATGTATAATTATGAGGAGCGCACTCTTTATGCATGAAACAACAATAACTCTGTGTATATTTAACAGTTGTCATTTGACATGATTTAAAAAGGTTTGAAGGAACTCTAAAAATATTCAGAGGAAGCTTTGGATTTCAATATCCTCTCTCTTTTGGATATAGTCCAGGCTAGAAGGCCATATACCTAAAATTTTTACATATATGACATTTTTTGGTGGTTTCTATATGAATTCGACCTGCTGATTCCGAATCCGTTGAGTGCCAGACTCTAAACCTTGAGCATTTTTGTCAAAATGGCGAAATCCAATATGGCTGCTGTAAAAGGTACGAAGCAAATTAATGGAATCGTGCGTGCAATGAAACCTTTTATACACTTAAAAATGATTGTACTCTTTAGTCAAAATGTAATTTCATTGAAAATTAATATTTATGAAAAGTATACGAATAAAAAAATTATCAAAATGGTAAAATTCAAAATGTCAGCCTAAAACGTTGTAAGGTTCGATTTTCAGGTATAAATCATTTTTTAAACCGTAATTTACATGAAAATACAATGTTTTAACACAGATAAATGTTTAAAATGATATGCAGGGAGCATAAAAATGTGATTTAGCCTAAAAATAACACTGAAAAAATATTTTGAAACATTCCAAACTTAAGTTTCGGGATTTTGCCGGCTTAAACCAATTTCCTCCAAGAAACAAGTGTCTTTTGCGAAAAAGTTTCCCATATTGATACAAGTTGCATGAATGCGAACTTCTCACTGGTGTGAAACGTATTTTTAGCTACCAGTTGGAAGGTATATCCAACTTGTTTGTTTAGTGTTTCGCCTTCAGCTCGATAATGGATTGTCCAGATTGACTTCACCCAAGTAAGTGTATGTATAATCTCTCGATATTGTAGTTTTGGATGAATTGCAAACAAATTAGCGGCTCAGCTATTTGCTTGCAATTTTTGCCTTAGCACTGGCCATATTTGTCAAACTGCTCCAGGAGCTTTCCTCGTAAGTTAGAAAGGTGCTGAACTGTTACCATCAACATATCTAAGAGTTTTTGAGAAGTTTCGAATTTCTTGCCGTAAAGTAACTTACTTTAATTTGGAAGGTTTCTAAATTCTTTCGGAATACTACTGACTTTAGCTAAGTAGTGAGTCATAATCACATCAGCTTCTTCATGAAAAACAAAAACTTGTTGAATTCCAATACCAATCTAATCGGAAAAGAATCGGTACCAGTAACAATTACACATTGACCTGGGGATCAAACACAGTTGGCTCACAACAAATTTAATTACTTGCGTCTTATTTGGTACTACTTTCAGTACGATGTCTCTTCTAGAAAGTGGTGATTTATCATTAAGTTGAAAAACACAATAGATATTTTTCTCTTATGTGGCTCGACATTGTGACGTAGTACTAAGTTTATCGTATCTCTCAAACAGATTGTGTACCACTAGAATGGTTTGTATCTCGTGCTTAATAAGGTTTTCTACACCATCAATACAATTACTCAAGCAGCTGGCTTTGCGGGTAAAGGTACTGCCCACAATGTTGCACATTCACCACGAATGATAATTTCTGGACGACTCTTACCGCCTACCCTGAAAACTGCCTTTAGTTTTGACTCTAGTACAGATTTATTAGGACCTCTCATATTGCACTCATTATCAAATAAAGCAGTAGGAAGAGGAGCCAGTTCATGACTAAATAATTTCTGCAAGGAAGCTCTCCCTTGATGACTTCATTAAACCACATACCATTCTTGTGTCCGGTGTATGATTTGAATCACAGATTTTAGTCTTCTTTGGGGTGAACGTAACCATTGTTTTAACCTTCTTAATGTTTAGTGGCATCTTTGAGGCCTAGTTTTGTCATATGCATGCCATTGTGTCTTGCCAATTTTTCCCGAGTCCTCTGCATTTAAAGTTCTATCAATACTTTACGCTTAAGTCTATATCACATTAAGAAAGGAAAAAAAAAAACTAAACACATTTTTATAGAGATGGTAGGTATAGTGATTTGTACAGTCATTTGAAGTAGTAAAATAAAAAAGGGCTTTCTGTTAAAATAAAGCATCAAAATAGAAAACTTTGCAAATTTTTTAGTTAAGTAGTAACAATTTTCTGTTCTGCTGTCTCACAGGCATTTTTAAAAGTCTCTCAAGACTTTTTTCTCCTTTTTAGTTTAGTAACAATGTTTTGTTCGGTTGATTCGCAGACGCTTCTAAAGTTATGACAAAACATCTATCGAATATATCTCATTAGCCCTAAGCATTTTTTCGCTTTTTCATTGGAATTTTTTTTTTTGTAGTGCTGTTTCTCATACGATTCTATTACTACTGGAAAATATGTTTTTATTTGTCTGGTATGTTTTAAGCCAATTTCTCTCTTCACAGTTTCACAGTAAAAACAAAGCGAAACACTCCTGGAAAATAATGGGCAGTTATAGGCTTAACTTCTGCCAGTAACATACCTGGAAGACATCAGGAAAGTTTCCTGATGAAGGTCAGAAACCTTGCTAAAGAATTTATAACGCTTCCAAACAAAAGTCAGTCACTTTACGGCAATAAATCGGAAACTTGCGAAAAACTCTTAGATAGGTTGATGGTAGCAGTTCGGCACCTTTCTAACTTACGAGGAAAGCTCCTGGAGCAGTTTAACAAATATGGCCAGTGCTAAGGCAAAAATTGCAAGCAAATAGCTGAGCCGCTAATTTGTTTGCAATTCATCCAAAACTACAATATCGAGAGATTGTACATACACTTACTTGGGTGAAGTCAATCTGGACAATCCATTATCGAACTGAAGGCGAAACACTAAACAAACAAGTTGGATATACCTTCCAACTGGTAGCTAAAAATACGTTTCACACCAGTGAGAAGTTCGCATTCATGCAACTTGTATCAATATGGGAAACTTTTTCGCAAAAGACACTTGTTTCTTGCAGGAAATTGGTTTAAGCCGGCAAAATCCCGAAACTTAAGTTTGGAATGTTTCTAAATATTTTTTCAGTGTTATTTTTAGGCTAAATCACATTTTTATGCTCCCTGCATATCATTTTAAACATTTATCTTTGTTAAAACATTCTATTTTCATGTAAATTACGGTTTAAAAAATGATTTATACCTGAAAATCGAACCTTACAACGTTTTAGGCTGACATTCTGAATTTTACCATTTTGATAATTTTTTTATTCGTATACTTTTCATAAATATTAATTTTCAATGAAATTACATTTTGTCTAAAGAGTACAATCATTTTTAAGTGTATAAAAGGTTTCATTGCACGCACGATTCCATTAATTTGCTTCGTACCTTTTACAGCAGCCATATTGGATTTCGCCATTTTTACAAAAATGCTCAAGGTTTAGCGTCTGGCACTCAACGGATTCGGAATCAGCAGGTCAAATTCATATAGAAACCACCAAAAAATGTCATATATGTAAAAATTTTAGGTTTGATGACATTTCAATGGACACTAGCCTGGACTAATATCAGTTCTCTGGTTGTGAACAGGAACCTCCCCCCTCCCTCAAAACGTTTACTCCTTCTCCCACCCTCTTCAAAATGTTAAATTCAATAAATGTTTACTTCACTACTTATACCATACCATACAGGTTATTGAAGATATAAAGACATTTGCATATATGATAAAACAAGGAAATCAACTAAAAATGTCCAAATTTGGAGAATTTGTGAAATTTTGAGAAGCTGTATCTCAAGAACCATTATAGCTAACAAGTCCATTTTGGTACCAACTTGTAGCAAATTTAATGTAGTTTAAATATGTATGATATGATATTTGTCAAAAACGTGCTCTTTCATGGTCAAAATGGGGAAAACTCGAAAAAAGTACAAAAATTTCGCTATTTGACGGCTGCCATTACTCCAATAGACGAAATCTCAGATGGCCGCGTATCCAAAATTAAATCTCTTGATGTGTATTACACGTGTGCCAAGTTTTATGTTTCTATCATTAAAGGCACAATTCGGTCACATATCTGCTGTACTAAATATTGTAATGAATAATATAACCTCACTGGTAATTCTAAGTATTTGAAATTAAAAAGCGAAAGTAAACTAAAGAGATTCAAGATCCGCGATATGAAAAAAAAAAAAATGAAAAAATAAATTATCAATGAAAAGTACCACATTCGTCCAAAATGTAATTATTATTATCATATTATTATTATTATTATTATTATTATTATTATTATTTTATTATTATTATTATTTTATTATTATTATTATTCTTTTATTATTAGAGCCGCAAATGCTTGTATTTCAAAATAGGAAAAATATCAGGCTGGAAATTGCAAATGTTATTGTGAAAAAGCTAAAAGAGAGAATTCACACGGTTTTAGAGCAGAAAAACTGTGGGGTTGGTTTTCCACAGCATTTTTAACAATAATTTAATCAAATAAAACAAGAAGTTCTGTCAAAAACTAAACGAGCCTACTTTCCCGTACATCGACATCGGCATTCTAGCATCTGATCATTATTCTCTTAATTATCTGAGACTAAAAATTATGTCAAACATACCTTTTTAGCACTTAAAGCTGATTTCTAAAAGCAAAATATACCCCTCTCATCAGATGAAATGGACACGTAAAAAGTAAATAAACGAGTAAATAAAGTTTTGTCGCACCTTTTAAAGAATGTAACTGTTATAGTTCTTCCGTAGAAAAATTTCACAATCGTTTTCAAAAGAAAAAAGAAATAAATAAACTAAAAGTACAAAGAACATCAAAATACATTTTATTAAAGAAAGAAAAAAAAAATCGTTCGTTAATAAAATGTCTCGAATTTTATTTTTAATCCGTTGCCAGTTGTTAAATATAAATAAAGAATAAAATGCTCTAGTGAATGAACAATTTTTGTAATCAAAAAAAATATCGTCTGCCAAAAAAAAAATAAATAAAAGTAATAATAATTAATTAAACAAAAAAAAAAAATAAATAAATAAACAAAAAATCGTCTGCCCAGTCAGTCATTTTTTTCTGAGCCTGCATTTCCGCCATGTTTGCGGAGTCGGAGTCGGAATCAGAGTCCTCACAGAAGATTTTTCAGAAAAGTACTTTACATACAGTTTTTATCAAAACCGTTTTCTTACAAAGTTAGTTTGAAGGAAATCCGCCTTTAAGTTCAGAATCAACATTCAATTTAAATTTCTCAGTAGGCGCTCATGTTAAAAAATTTTCTGAACGGTTCATCATTGAACGAAAAATGGTTCAAATTGAAAAGTGAAATATAGGAATGAGCCTCTCCGAGATCTTTCGAACAAAAAAAAGTTTATTCAATTCGGACGGTTCACTTAAAAGTTATTATGTGGGGAAAGGTTGTTTGAACGGTTCAATGTTGAACAAAAAAAAAAATGTTCAAATTGAAAATTTAAATTCGGTAATGAAGCATCCTTGCCGAGATTTTTCGAACAAAAAAAAGTTTGTTTAAATCGGACGGTTCACTCAAAAGTTATTAGGGGTGACAGCTTGTTTGAACGGTTCAATGTTGAACGAAAAATTGTTCAAATCGAAAATGTAGATACGGGAATGAAGTACCCTTGAAAAGATCTTTCGAACAAAAAAAAGTTTGTTCAAATCAGACTGTTAACTAAAAAGTTAATATCGCGGGCCAGGTTGTTTGAACGGTTTAAAGTTGCACCAAAAATTGTTCAAATCGAAAAATCAAATATGGGAATGAGCTGTACTCGGCGAGATCTTTCCAACAAAAAAAAGTTTGTCCAAATCGGAATGTTCATTCAAAAGTTATTAGGGGGGGGACAGACAGACCGACCGACCGACAGACACACAAATTCCCCATCTCAGTACCCTACTTTCAAATTTTTAATTTTTCGATATTTATTTCATTTTTTTGTTTCTTTTTGATTTTTTTTGGACTTGGCTTAATGCATCTAAAAAATGTCGCCAATTTTAATGCTTTTTTCGTCTCTTTTATTTTTAACGGGAAAGTAGGCTAAAAATGGTACGACAAAAATGCCATTAAAAGAGAATTTCAGGAGGGAGATACGGTATTAGTCTTAGAAGTAAATCAGTCCCATAAATTAGCTCCAAAGTGGAAAGGACCCGGTAAAATCGAAAAAAAGTTATCAGAAACTAATTACGTAGTCAGCTTTCAAGATAATCAGGCGGGAAATAAAGTATATCACATTAATATGCTAAAACCATATTACAAGAGAGTTGAACTTATAAATATGGTAGATTTCGTGGAAGGGGAATTATCTGAACCATCAGAAATTGAGGAGGATTTTCCTTACATGGTAACTGACTCCAATGTGTTTGATTTTAATGAAGTCATTGAGCAAAATTGCCTGAGAGAAAGACTGAATGATGATCAAATCCTAGAATTGAGGAATCTGTTGGTTAAGTTTTCTGTAATATTTTCCAATATTCCAGGGAAAACTGATTTGGTCCAACACGACATTGAGCTAATTAGGGACAAGCCCGTACAAAGTAAACCATATAGGATGACAAATCGGCAGAACGAAATCTTAAAGGTAGAGATCGAGAAAATGTTAAAATACAAAATTATAGAGCCAGGTGCATCAGAATACACGTCACCTATGATCCTCGTTGAAACTCCTGGTAGGGATCCTAGACCATGCATAGACTACAGAAAGTTGAATGAAGTAACGCGTACCCAGTTTTATCCGATACCCAATATCGAACAACGGGTAGAAACAGTGGCTTCCGCCAGATTTATCTCTCTGATAGATTTAACTAAAGGGTATTGGCAAATACCGTTGAGTCAAAAGGCCCAGAAAATCGCTGCGTTTGTAACTAGTTTTGGAGTTTATAGACCTTTACGTATGCCTTTTGGACTTAAGAATGCTCCATTTTATTTTAGTAAATTGATGAGTGAAATCTTATCGGGGTGCGAGAAGTATGCCATGCCATATTTAGATGATATCGCAATTTTTTCTGAAACCTGGGAGGAGCATTTAAAACATTTGCACGACATATTGGAGAGGGTAAAAAAGGCCAGGTTGACAATCAAACCGTCAAAGTGTAAGTTTGCACAGGACGAGGTACAATACCTAGGTCACATAGTAGGAAGAGGTAAACGTTCGCCGTCAGAACTTAAAATTAAAGATATCCAGACTTTCCCAGTTCCTAGTACGAAGACAGAAGTTCGAGCTTTCTTAGGTTTAGCTGGTTATTATCGACAATACATACCAATGTTTTCGGTTATAGCTGCTCCACTAACGGATCTATTAAAAGGGAAAAGTAAAAGGGGAAAATTACTTGGGATGCGAAATGTAATGAATCATTTAACTTGCTTAAAGAAAAGCTTTCTAGTAAACCAGTCTTACATGTTCCAGATTTCTCCAAACCATTTATATTGCAGACAGACGCGTCAGATGTAGGGTATGGTGTTGTACTGGCACAGAAAAATGTAAAGGATGAGGAACATCCAATTTTGTATATCAGCAAGAAATTTAACTCTTGTGAAAAGAACTATTCAACAACTGAGAAAGAGTGTGCTGCAATTATCCACGGAGTAAAAAAATTGAAGGGATACATCGATGGACAGACCGAATTAATTATCCAAACGGATCACAACCCATTGGTTTGGATAAAAACCAATGCTGGCAATAATGCCCGACTGTTACGATGGGCCTTGACCATGCAGTCTTATAACTACAAAGTGGAACATAAAAAGGGTAAAGACAATTCAAATGTGGACTGCCTGAGTCGAAATCCCTTATATGCGGGTTAAACTTAAAACCTACCACCTGTATAAACATATCATTGAATATTTTGATTAATTTGAATGTGTGTTGTCCCTTTTGTTACCTTATGTTTTATATAATCTGCATATGTGTATTCTTGTATGTATGCTTAAAAATTTATGTTGCTTAAACATCGTTATGTTTGGCCTGATATTGGGTGGAGAACACCGGTTTTGTTTGTATTAAAACTCTATTATGCAACCAACAGACTGTTTATCGTTCACCACCAACGAACATTTGTTTCCCCTGTGTCCGGGGAAAACAAATTCTGGGGTACGGAGGATTTTACTTCTGTAACATCTTCAACGCCAAAGTCGCCAGATTGGCGAGTTGGCATCAACGACGAGGAGTGTGGCGGCCCGCCTGAATAGAGAGAGGAGAACGGCGATCACCATGATCGAGAAACGTAGACTTTGGATTTAGCAATGTCCACGCTCGGTTTTTGTTTTTGTTTATCAGTGTTCCTTTTGTTTGTGCGTCCATGTGTGTGTGTGCAATAAATGTTTGTGTTCAAAAGTCATTCCTGACTGAACTCAATTCATGACGAGGTTACACATGATTCAGTTATTAAAAGTTTATTTACCAAAAAACTATGTTCTGATGTTCCACAGATCGTTCAAGATCCAAAAATGGTACACGACTGTTTCAAAAGTCACATTTTGTGATCTGATGAACGAAACAAAATGATGAAAATTTCATTTTTTAAAAGACAATGTTGCAATTTACGTAAATACTAAGGTATTTCACTTGTCATGAACTGTTTTAACAGAGCTAAAGTTCGCTGTAACACTGCACCACGTGATGGGTGATTTGTAACGATGTAACTCAAGAACTATTAGCAGCTACAAGTTTTAATAAAAGAGGAAATACTTTGTACTCACCATATAGTTTTTGAGCATCCTCCTCTGATACTTTTCTTGATAACAAGAATTCTTTTAACTCGGAAGCCATTTTTCTATCGCAGCTTGCACTACCCAGAATATGGAAGGAAGATCCTCCAAAAACAAAATCACGTGACAGAATTTGACCAATGAAACTGTTTTTCAGTCGTTCTCCTACGGAGTGTTTTTCAGTTCCGCTCTTCAGAAAGAGTGATTGTGTAATTCACTCCTTTATAGAGCATTTTTAAATCTTTTTTTTTTCGTAAAGCGTCTCTTTTCGATAAAGCCATCACTCAGAAAGAGCGAATGGGTCATTTTCACCATATGCTTACATTTCAAAATTTTTAAGTAATTTTTTTTAACTTGCTATTTTCTTTTAGAAACACTAACAGATGTTTTGTCACACATTTTAGGTGTGTGAAGAAGTAATCGGTTGTACACTTTGATGCATAATTAAGTATTCAAATGCTGTTGTAAAACTTTAAGTTGCAAGGAAATTGTCGTCCGTTACCATACAAAATCAATATGAAATCTCACTTTTAAACTATATCAAAGAACCTAGAACCAACTTCATTTGAAATTATTTGCCTCCCTGAAGCTTAAAACGATGTTTGTGATGATTAAAATATTGATCAAAAACTGTAAGGTAACGGATTTGATCAGTAAAGGACTTGACAATTTCAACCAAAATGTCAAATTATGGCTAGGTTGTTGTGGTGTGTCGCTGCGCTGACTTGCAATATAAATGGTCCGTTTATTTTACCAAAATTAAATTAATGTAAAAAGTACATTTTTTTTAAATATAACAAAAAAAAATAACAATAAAAATAGATAATATGAAATGATAATTTTATAAAAAGTTATTAATTAAAAAAAAAAAAAGATGTGTCGGAGTCCTATATTTCATTTTCGGTCTCATTTGGATCCACAGGCAACAACATTGCAATAGTTTCGCTTAAAAAAGATTTATGTGAGGTGTTCCTGATTGGCCTCAAACTTTTTAACAATGGATCTGATGATAATAATAATCTATGAAAAATATCTAAGTTGCACTCTTCGCTTCTCTAAGTTGCACTTTGTTTCAAGTGGAATCTTAAAGGTTCCACCTAACCAAGAACTATTATTTTTTCCGAAAAACTCTTTATTTTTATGTGCTTTCAACCACCTTTGTTTCATTTGCGATTTAACGTATGAAAATTTATGCTTAAGAGTTTTTTTATTGTCTTCTGTATCACCATAGCGCATCAGCAAGTAATTCTCTAAATAATCCAATTTCTCATCAAAAGAGGGTAAGTTTTGTCCCTGCATTAGGTCAAATAAATATTTTTTCGTCACTACCTTCACGCCAGAGGTATTTGATGACCCTAAAATAAAGAAAACTACTTTCGAAGCGTTAGAAAAAAGAAAAAATTCTTGTTTTTTTTACAAAAAATCTTTGATTAAGGATTTTTCTGAGATTTGCGGTTTCTAGCGGCAAATTTTTTTTTACTATAATACTAAGACCCTGTTTATACCGTAAAAGAGAAAAAAACAGGTGGGACGGACCCTGAAGTATAGTTAAAACTCTTGAGAAATCGAAAATCAATGATAAATTTGTGCAAAAAACCTCTTGTCTTACAAGTGAAAAAAAAAATGATAATCTGTAATAAAACACCATTGTTATAGATAGTTTCAAAGATTCATACCTGAATTATGCGAATCCATCACTTTCATTAAGGTCCACCTCCACAAAAAAATATGGACTAAGTAAAAAAAGTTGCACAGAGAGCGTCGAGAACTGTAACGTACAAAGAGAACGGAGGTCAAGTTTCGACTACCTGTAAATAATAATTGGCACATAGCCCAAGGGTGAGGATAGTTGGGATATATTACAGGAAGTGTCTTCTAACGGAACCGGTCAAAATTTTACGGCTAAATTGACTTTGAAAAAATGACTTTTGGCCGCCTAAATCGTTAGTAATCAATGCCCGCTCTGGCATCTGTGTGGGGAGAATAGCCAATAGAAGAGGCGTGGGTCAAAATCTACCCTCAACTACAACTCGGCTGGGAAAAAGATCCGAAGAAGAGTTTAAAAAAAATGGTTATAAATAAGACACGAAAAGATCGAAATTTGGTCAAAAGTGGGAAATAAAAATCGCGATTCGAAAAAGCGTTAAATTGGCCGAAAATGCTTAAACGATACATCAAAATGCGCGGAAAAGGGGGCAAGACTTTTGAGGAGGGAGAACGTTCCGATGTGAATTAAAGAAGTTGTTGATAGAAAATAGCGGGAAACGACGTTAAGCGATCGTAAATGAGAAGCTACAAACTGATTGATAAACTGAAAAACTCCTAACAATGTGATGCAATATCACAGTTGTCAAATTTAAAAATTGAACAACAATATGCATTTTCTTAGAGTTGTATAATAAACAATATTTAGGGGTAAAAGTTGAGAAAATAAAAATTAATACTAAAATCTTTGGTAACGGACTTGACAAAGAATAAAAATACGCACCTGGAAGAAATTTTGTGCGAAACGCCACAGCAATACTTCTGGACTCAGGGAAACAAAATGGTACAAATAGTTACGTCACTAATTTGTTAACTGAATACGTGTTACCATCTTTTGACTTCAAAAAATACCTTTTTTAGCTAAAATAATCTTAGGGTACCGGACTTGACACGAACTTCCGGACAAAATTATATTCATACATTTCTTATTGAAATAAAATTACTATTGTCAATATTTATTATGAATACAATATACTAATAGTCAATATATAAAAATAATATGTTGCATTTACTTTTTTTGACCATTAAGTATAGGTTGGTTGGTTGGTTGCATTGATTTTTTTGGCGCAAGAGCCTTAATAGGCTATACTGCGCCAAACGATTGTTTTATGTAAAAACTAAGAATGTCAGGATTAGAATTATCTAAAATATAGTGAACACAAAACTTCATAATTCTAAAAACATTTCAAAACTGGACACATACAAATTTAAAAATTTCAATTGATAGGATGAAAGAAAGCAAGAACTGTCAAGTGATTTTGACCACAATCAAAATCGCATAATAAATAATAATCACCTCTAATACTTTTTAATATTTAAAAAACCATTTTCAAAACTGACATAAAATTGAGTAAAACCCAAAACACATTACAAAACGAAGGCGAAACAAACAAAATGACAGAGATAAAAACACTAAATAAAAGAAATGAAACCAATCTCGTGAAGAAATGGGAACAAATTAGGGTGTAGTGTGTCCCCTAGCAACTCCGTCAAAGATGGATAAAATTTATTAAAATATTTAAAACGAATTTGATTAAAATTTGGGCAGTTGCTTAGAATATGCAACACTGTCTGATTAAGTTTGCATGAATTACAGGTTGGAGCTGGTTCGTTGCATAAAAGATATTTGTGGGTGAACCTGGTGTGACTAATGCGAAGTCGAGCTATTAAAACTTGTTCTCTCCTGTTGTTCTTCTGTGTTTTAAAACCTTTTATCGAGGGCTGGATGGAGTATAGTTTATTTTGTCTTTCTCTACTCCAGTCCTGCTGCCAGTGGATGGTCAGGTAGTCATCTATAGCTTTTTTTATGTCCTCGAAAGGAACACTGTCCTCAACCTGGATGCTTGCTGCTTTGGCTGCAGCATCAGCTGCCTCATTTCCTGCAATCCCAGCATGACCAGGGATCCAACAAAAGAGAACTGTAAAATTATTTTGAATGAGGCGTTTGTATAAATGGCAAGATTGAATGATCATAGGATGGCTATTGTTATTGCAATGAGTGATGGCTTCCACTGAGCTCTTCGAGTCAGTGTATATCACCCATTTCTTGTGGGATGATTTGGCTATTGTTTGAAGGGATGTAATTATAGCTTGTATTTCTGAAGTAAATACTGAGCAAGATGAGTTTAATTTTTCTGCGTGCATTTGACCATCTATTATAGTTGCAAAGCCGACGTGGTCATTTGACTTTGAACCGTCTGTAAAAATCTCTTTATATTCAGAATAATTGATTAAGTATAGGAAAAAAATAGTTGAACTTGCGAAAATTGGAAATGGACAAGCGTTTTTGCCTTGATTCTCATTTTTAAAGACTTATATAAAAATAAATAAATAAATTTCAATCATTTGTTGAGTGATAGAATTTTCTTGGAGGTATTTCTTGCAGAAAATAATTGTTCGCATTGAATTTAAAACATAAGTTATGCTTCAAAATTGTCTTTTTAATCTTCGGACAGCAAATGTAAGCAAATTTTGAAAATGACCCGAATGCATCCGAAATCGATTTCACTCTTTTTTAGAGTGACTTTTTCGCTCTTTTGAATAAAGAGTGTACATTTTCCATAATTTCAGCCGAAATTGTAAGCGCTTGTGCAGTATGAGTAGCACTGGTCCAAGATTATTTTTCTTATTATTCGGAGTATCTCTCTTTTAACTTGCACACTGAAATTGGCGATGTCCAGGACGCCTGCACTTGAAACAAATACTTTTAGAATCATCTCTGTCCTTTTAAATGGAATATTCACTAGATTTCGAGCTCTTTTTATTCCTATTCCAGAACGGCATCTTTCGAAAATGATTAGCATTAAAGGCTCCTAACTCACTGCTTTGAGTTTGCCTTCCATCGTGGCGGCGCGCATCACTTTCTTCCACTATTTTAATGCGAAGTACTTCCGGCTTTGGTAGCTCGTCTCGGGATTCAATGGCACATCGAAAATTTTCGAAACTCAGCGGTAGGCTGTATAACATCATAACAGTCAGGAAATCGTCGTCTATCTTGATTTCCATCTCTGACATTTATCCACAATATCAAAGAATTTCCGAAGGTGATCACGAATGCATGTTCCATTGGACGGCTCACTCATTTTATACTGAAGAAGGGATTTCAACAGTGAAGCTTTGCGGGCGGGACCTTTTGACTGACAAATGTTCTCCAATGTTTCCCACACGTCAAATAAAGTTTCGCAGTTTGATATTTGTTTCAGCTCCGAAGGGGATATGCAGAGAATTATGTCTGCTTTCTCTTTCTCATCCATTTCAGTACACTTATCGGAAGCTTGTTTCGAATTAGCATCATCTGGCTTAATTTCAGGCTTTGTCTGCAAACCTGATATATAATTCTGTCGTGCAATGCTACACTATTTTGTAAAACCGATGGTCCGCTTGCTTTGTTTAATTTGAATTAATGCAAAAAGTGTAGTTAAAATTTAGGGGGAAAATATTCCCTAGAGGTTCAAAAGAAAAAAAGAACTTAATTTAAAAGGCCGAATCGTAAGTGAAAAGTAGCAATGCCAAAAAAATTACCGCAATAATTCCAAGCCAAACGACTATCTTAAGTGCCTTCGAATTTGAGATCCAAAAAAAAAAAAAAATAAATAAAAAAAAAAAAAAGCTTACTTACCCATTGTTGATAGTGTTGGTGTAGAAGCATTTCATAAAAAGAACCAATTAATCAGTATACTATTTAATCTCCATGCAGTTTCACTCATACATTTCACGTCTTATACTTATCTTCATACTCGAGGACATTTCTTGAGCTATTCTTACAGTTAAGTGTTAGGAAGTTATATAGTTAATTGTGTTATCTGTTTAAAAGGTTTTTTTTTCTTCTGTTGTCTAAATAAGTGATCACGCCAAGTTGTAGAGAAATTATTTTTCATGATGGAAACAACGATAAATAGTCCAGTAACTTTAGCAATTTTCTTCGGAATAATTTTAACCCGAAGTTTTTTTTTGACACAAAACCTTTTCATGTCGTTCTAAGTAAAACCTCAAAAGTACCCGACATTATGCTGTACGATTCCCCCCTTTTTAAGGGGGGGGGGAAGCAGGGGGGCCCGAAAAATCATGCTTTAAGTACATAAGCAAGTGAGGTGTCTATTCTTGTGTATTTTTCACGCTGAGTCGAATGAAAACAGTATCATGTTAATATAGTCAATAGTTTCTTAGTGAGGCGGGTTTTTTTATGTAAAAAAAGTCATATGTGTCACACACGTAATCAAGAATGTTTTGTAGTAAAAATTTAGTTGAACGTTAACGTACATTAGAAAAATATCATTAGAACAGTAGACATACATTATATTACAAGAAAAAATTTTCTTTTTTGAAACTACAAAGTGTTGATAGTTTCTCTCACCTGTTCTTGGTTGTAGAAAACCTGTTCTGTACATTACATCTGCCTATCCTGTCCATCACTTCTATTTATTCGGTTCCAATGATAACATCAATTTCAGAGATTACGTCCATTGGTGCAGCATTTAAGCAAGACTGTCCATGACAATTTCCACATGCTACAGAACAGTGTAGTCCCTAACTTTCGGCATCCACACATAAACTTTTTAAAGGTGCCTTCCTCCATTGATAATTCTAACATTTCCATGTCTTGTACAAACAAGTGTGAACTTTTGGCGTACAAAAAATGTCCCGCAGCATGGAAATAGGGTAACATTCTCTTAATTGCAGTCAAATATGACGTCCAATCACCTCTCCTCTCAGCCCTTATAAACTCTTTGAGGATTAACATTATATCCAAATACTGGATCCATGATTGTGAAGTTGGTCCTCTGTTTTTCAAATTGGAACATTTGAAATTTACTTTTCACATCACTAAGTATCTAGTCTAGTAAACGAAGGTCAAAATTAGGGTGAAAAAAAACAAAAAAACATGCAGTTTTAAAAATTGGCACACAGGTACAGGAAGGTCTCCTGATGAACATACTAAAAGTCCCCGGTGGTGAGGGGGGAGCTCGCAGCGCCACCTGGTGTTTTATGGGTGATTTTTCAGTTTTCGTCTTATATCTCAAAAACTATTGACTTTCGAGAAAAAAAGTCAATTAATAAATTAAAGAACATAAAATTATCTTTAAAACGCTTTTTTTGTTTTTATTATAGCTATAATAGTTGCCGAGAAATTGAACTTCAAAGTTTGTCATTTTTTGAGAAAACGACTATTTTTCCTCTCTTTTCTATTTTTGGAGCCGCCTCAGTGATTAATTTGATATTATTGTTTTCTTTTTTCGACCTGAAGTAATACAGGTCGTTAAGGTGATTTGATTTCTTGAAACGGGGAGGCAGGTTGGGGATGAAGGAGGCGAGGAATGAAGGGAAGACAAAACTATGTGCAAGTGTACTTTTCACTATTTTTCCCTCTACCATAGTTCAGCAAACGAAGGCCCAAAATAAGGGCGAAAAAATAATAACATAACTAGTTTTAAAAATTGCCACACAGGTACAGGAAGGGCTCCTGATGAACATACTAAAAGTCCCCGGTGGTAGGGGGTGAGCTCGCAGCGCCACCAGGGATTTTGGGTGCGTTTTTTTTTTCAGTTTTCGTCTTATATCCCCAAAACTATGCATTTGCCAGCAAAATCATCAATTGGTAAATTAAAGAACATAAAAATACCTTTAAAAAGAATAAAGAATGAATTAGCATTTTATAACTGAAATAGATGGAATAGACTTGACATTTAAGTTCTAAGCTCGTGAGATTTTGAAAACCTATCTTTTTCTTTTCTTCTTTCTTTATTTTTTGGGACTGCGAAAGGCATATCAATCACTTTTTTCTTAAATTTCGATAGTACTGTGCTATTTAAGTCAACTAAGGTTCAAGAAGACCTTAAATCATGTTATAAATAAAACGTATACATACCCTTCTGCAAAAAGGATAAATAATAAAAATAATGATAAAAAAGTCCAAACATTAAAAAAATAGAATAATGCAAATAAAATAATGAAAGTGAACAGATGTAGAATAAATATAAACTAACATGAAAATGACATTGTACTCAAGTTAAATGGATACTTTCGTCGTCTGACTGTTCATCTAATGCGATATCCAATTTTGAACCGTTAAGGCAGATACCCTGGCAGTTTAAGCAATCAATGCTGCAGTTTATCCTTGATTTTCTGCAGCCGCATCTTGCACCACATCCTTTTGTGCATGAACAAAAAATCATGGTTGGTTGGTTGTATTGATTTTACTGGCGCAAGAGCCTTAGTAGGCTATACTGCGCCAAACGATGGTTTAATTTAAAAATGAAGAGATTTTAGAGCTAAAGTCATCTAAAATACAATGGATAGAAAACTTCTAAAATTTTAATAGCATTTTAGAACAAAACACATAAAATTTAAAATTTCAAATGATAAGATAAGAGCAAGAACTGTCAAGTGATTTTGACAAAAGTCAGAAATGTATAATAAACAATGACATCCTATGGAACTGTTTTTAAAATTTTTTTAAACATTTTTAAAACACATATATAAACAAGAAACATATAATGGTACAAGGACGAAACCAAAGGGATGACAGAGACAAAAAACACTAAATTAGAGATATAAAACCAATCTCACGTAAAAAGGGAAATAAATTATGATGGGGTGTATCCCCAAGTAATTCCGTCAAAGATGGATAAAAATTATTAAAATGTTTAAAACGTATGCTTTTAAAATTTGGGCAGTTGCATAAAATATGCAACACTGTCTGAGTAACATTACAATTAATACATATCGGTGTACACTTAGTCACAAAAGTAAGTATGCAGAGTGTTTGTGATGATGTAATATGAAAAAAAAAAGAATTACAATATTAGAGTTTTCAAATTAACGATTTATTTCGATTACAGCAACATTGAGCTTATTTACAGACTGAAAAATATTTAAAAATACAAATATTTAGTTAGCAAGATGAGCTTAACTTAAAAAAAAGGATGTAATTTACATCACAAAAGTAAGTATGCAAACAAAAACAAAGACATTAATATTGCAAATTTTACAATTTTTCACAAGAATTGGTAATTTGCTGAATAGCCTATGGCCTTTATAACAGCTGACAATCTAGATGACGCTGATTTTACTAAATTTTGAGTGACAGAAGATGGTATTTTCTGCCCTTCCCCCAAAGTCCTTTCTTTTAGATCATTCTTCGTTTTGATCTCTCGTTTTCGAATTTGGCGATCGAGATAATCCCACAAGTGTTCAATGGGATTAAGATCAGGTGACTGCGGTGGGGTTTTTAACTGTTTTCGCACGTTATATAGCAGCCATTCCCAAACAATCCGAGTAATATGTTTGGGATCATTATCTTGTTGGAAAGTTAAGGATGTATCGAGTCCCAATTTAGAAGCACTTTGGTTTAGATTATTTCTTAAAGTAGTAATAGCTATATTGATTCATTATTCCGTCCTAGAAAACTAAATTTCCTACTAGTAAATTTCCTAAGAACACCAGAAAACCATTTGTTAGCAAGTGAATTGCAAAAAGAGAATAGATTTTGCAAAAGAAAATGTAAAGCAGGACACAAATTTTTGGAATACCGTGATTTTTTCGGATGAAAGTAAATTCAACATCTACGGGTCAGATGGAAACCAAAAAGTTTGGAGGAAAGCAAACGCAGCTCTAGAACCAAAGAACATGAAAGAAACTGTAAAACACGGTGGTGGTTCGATTATGGTTTGATGCTGCATGGCAGCAACTGGAGTAGGAAATTTAGTTATAATTGACGGAGTAATGAATCAATATAGCTATTTGAATACTTTAAAAAATAATCTAAGCTAAAGTGCTTCTAAATTGGGACTCAATACATCCTCCACTTTCCAACAAGATAATGATCCCAAACATACTGCTCGGATTGTTAGGGAATAGCTGCTATATAACGGGCGAAAACAGTTAAAAACCCCACCGCAGTCACCTGATCTTAATCCCATTGAACACTTGTGGGATTATCTCGATCGCCAAATTCGAAAACAAGAGATCAAAACGAAGAATGATCTAAAAGAAAGGACTTTGGGGGAAGGGCAGAAAATACCATCTTCTGTCACTCAAAATTTAGTAAAATCAGCGTCATCTAGATTGTCAGCTGTTATAAAGGCCATAGGCTATTCAGCAAATTACCAATTCTTTTGAAAAATTGTAAAATTTGCAAAATTAATGTCTTTTTTTTTTTTGTTTGCATACTTACTTTTGTGATGTAAATTACATCCTTTTTCAAGTTAAGCTCATCTTGCTAACTAAATATTTGTATTTTTTAAATATTTTTCATTCTGTAAATAAGCTCAATGTTGCTGTAATCGAAATAAATCGTTAATTTGAAAACTCTAATATTGTAAGGTCTGTTTTTTTTCATATTACATCATCACAAACACTTGCATACTCTTTGTGACTAAGTGTAAAACAATCTCACGTAAAAAGGGAAATAAATTAGATGGGGGTATCCCCAGTAATCCGTCAAGATGGATAAAAATTATTAAAATGTTAAACGTATGCTTTTAAAATTTGGGCAGTTACTAAATATGCAACACTGTCTGAGAACATTACAATTAATACATATCGGTGTAGGTTCGCGGCAAAGAAGATATTTGTGTGTAAGTCTCGTGTGACCTATGCGAAGACGGGATATTATTACTTGGTCCCTTCTTTTAGCCCTTAAGGATTTAAAACCTTTGATCAGTGGCTGGATGGAGTGCAATTTGTTATGCGTTTCTCCATCCCAGTCACGTTGCCAAGATTTGTATATACTGCCCGTAATGGAATTTCTTATATCTTCATAAGGGACAAGATCTTCGCAGTGGGCACTTGCGGCCTTAGCAGCTGTATCGGCTGCCTCATTGCCAGCAATGCCTACATGACTAGGTATCCAACAGAAGAAAATTTCAAAATTATTTTGTTTTAGCCTATTGTATGATTGAAAAGATTGAATCACAAAAGGGTGGCTATTGTTGTTACAGTTTGAAAGGGCTTCCAACGAACTTTTCGAGTCTGTGTAAATAATCCACTTTTTTTTATTTGATTGGGCTATTGTTTGGAGAGAGGTGGCTATAGCTTTGCTTTCAGAAGTGAAGACTGAGCAAGAATTATGTAGTTGATGTGAGATAGTATAACCATCAATTACTGCTGCGAAGCCAACGTGATCATTTGTCTTAGATCCGTCGGTAAATATTTCGTTATATGAAGAATATTTTTGTTTTACCTCATAGTAGATCTGTTGGTATACCGAATCTGCTGTGGTATCTTTTTGAAAGTTACAGAAATCATAAAGAATAGTAATGGTACTTTCGTTCCAAGGTTCAAAAAGTTCTGCTGAATCGGGTAAATCAAAATCAGGAAGCTGTAGGGTGTTGATCGCCTGTCTCATTCGAATCCCAAATGTTGGGATGGCCGAAGGACGGCGAAGAAATAAGTCAGTATATGATGGATGGAAGATATGTAAATGCAAAGGGTGGTTTTGATTTGATTTAATTTTAAAATAAAAACCCAGAGATAGCTTTAGACGTCTGTAGTGATGAAGGTTCATGTGCTAGAATATGTAAGCTTTGAATAGGCGAGGTTCGGAATGCCCCTGTGCAGATGCGCAGTGCGAGATTATGTATTGGAGCGAGTATCTTTAAATAACTTCTAGCTGCAGAGCCATAGATTTGACAACCGTAGTCAATTTTTGAGCGTATCAGAGTCCTGTAGATTCTTAACATGGACTCTGTATCGGCACCCCAAGAAGTGTTTGCTAAGACTTTGAGAATATTCAGTTTCAATGAGCATTTTTTTCTTAACTCTCGTATGTGTGGCAAAAATTTAAGTTTATTGTCAAGTATGATTCCAAGAAATTTTCCTTCAGGTTTTACAGATATTGGTTGGTTGTTAACGAGAAGGTCCGGATCAGGATGAAGACCTCTTTTACGGCAGAAGTGAATGCAGAAAGTTTTTTGTGGGGAAAATTAAAAACCATTCTCCTCCGCCCATTGAGAGACTTTATTGATAGCTAATTGAAGCTGTCTCTCAATGATACTCATGTTCGATGATGAAAAAGATATTTGGAAATCATCTACGAACATAGTACCTTTGACAGCGGGAGGCAATTGTTCGTGTAAGCTGTTGATTGCTATAATGAAAAGAGTAACGCTCAACACGCTTCCTTGGGGTACACCTTCTTCTTGGAGGAAGGTATCCGACAGAACAGATTTGACCCGTACACGAAATGATTGATGTTTCAGAAAATTGGAGATAAAGATGGGTAGGTTACCTCGCAACCCATACTCGTGCAGAGTTTTGAGGATCCCATATCTCCAGGTACGGTCATATGCCTTTTCAATGTCGAAGAATACGCTCACAAGATGTTTTCGTTTCAGAAATGCTTCTCTAATTGATGTTTCGAGAAGAAGTAAGTTGTCAATTGTGCTTCTGCCACGCCTGAAACCACTTTGATAGGACGATAGTAAGTGATTGGACTCTAGAATGAAAATTAGTCTGGCGTTCACCATTCGCTCCATCAACTTACAGAGGCAACTAGTGAGAGCTATAGGTCTATAACTTTCTGGTTGATTAGGCGGTTTGTTCGGTTTCAGTAAGGGTATTATTGTTGCTTGAGTCCATAATGTTGGGAAACAGTTTTCAGTCCAAATTCTATTAAAAAGATGTAGTATATTTTCTAAAGAAGTTTTACTCAAATTTTTCAGCATGCTATTATGTATTTCATCAGGACCAGGTGAAGTATTACGGGATTTTTGTAAAGCTACAAGAAGTTCCTTAAGCGTAAAATTGGTATTATATGATTCTAAAATGTTTGATTTAAAATTAAGGATTTTTGCTTCCTTAAGTGATTTAAGAGCTAAAAACTTTGAACTATAATTGCCTGCTCTGGAGACTTCTGACAAATGTGTCCCCAAGCAGTCAGCCACCTCTTTGAGGTCAGATATTGTTTGACCGCTTTTCTCTAGAATGGGAGCACAAGATGTTTGATAGTTACCAGCTATTTTTTTAGTTTTCCCCCAAACGGTCTTCGATGGGGTAGACGTCGTGATTGTGCTGACATATGTTTGCCACGAGTCTCGCTGGCTTTTTCGTCGTACCTTTCGGGCTTCAGCACGAGCTCGTTTAAGCGCTATTAAATTTTGCGTGGACGGATAACGACGAAATATGCTCCATGCTTTTTTTTGGTTTTTATGAGCTGCTTGACAGTCCGTATTCCACCACGGCTTAGGGTATTTAACTCTACCTTTTGTGGTTTTTGGAATTGCAGCGTTCGCTGCTGTTAGAATGGTTTCAGTTACTCTGCTTACCGCTTCATTAATGTTGATATCAATTACCATCTCCGGTGTTATGTCTGCCATTTGGGTAAAAGCTGTCCAATCAGCTTTATCAAAACGCAGTCGGGCTTGCTGCTGCTGATAGCTACAGCGTCCAGTGAAGGTGATCTTAATTGGAAAGTGCCCACTAGTATAAAAGTCACCTAGAACCTGAAAATCCCAAAGTGGCAGAAGAGAAGGTGAACATATTGCTAGATCAATCACATGGTAAGTCTGCGTAGGAAGATGGAAATATGTATTGTCACCGTTGTTAAGAACGCAGAGATCGTTGTCATTAATTAAGTCTTCTATTAGTAGACCCCTACTATTGGAGTCTGGGCTCCCCCAAAGAGGGTTATGGCCATTGAAATCCCCCAAGATGAGAAATGGGGGTGGGAGTTGATCTATTAATGTCTGCAATTCCACACTTCTCAAATCATAAGAAGGTGGAATATACACAGAACAAACTGTGAACAGCGAGTGAAGGTGAACACGCGCAGCTACTGCTTGGAGGGACGTGTTGATATCGAGCTGGCTAGATGCATAATCGTTAGAGATTAGCAATGCCACTCCTCCACAACGACGGTCACCTGACAAGCAGTCCTTGCGGTATATATCGAAACCTTTCAAACTCGGTCTATCAACAGGTGACAGGAATGTTTCTTGCAGACAGAATATGGCCGGTTGGTGAGTTTCGACAAGATCTTTGACGTCCGTGACATTACGTGAGTAACTTTGACAATTCCAAGAAAGAATGCTAAGGGCCATGATGGAAAAAGAAGAGAAAAAAGGCCAAAAGAAAGAGAAGCAGCTCATTTAGTGGGGACGTCCGTCCATCCTTCATCTTCGGATGGCGGAAGTTCTTCGAATTCAACATCATCAATCTCCCCATGAGAGGGGACAAGCTCCTCGTGAAGAGATTTCGTCAGTTTATTTTTCTTGCCAGAATACAAGAAGTCCTCTTTTTTAAATTGAAAAAATTGAGGGGGCCTTTGTTTAGAGGGAACCCCCATTTTAGCGCGCATTTGAATAAGTTTTTTTTTCGCTGCAGTTTGTTTCGTTTTTTTCTGACTTGCAGTGTTTGCAGTTTGAGTTTTATCAGTTTTAGTTTCAACGTTTTGTGCTTGTGTGCTTTCATCTGTTTTCTTTGAAGGGGTATTAGGGCTATTATTTTGTTTGCTTGGTGACTTGGTTGTGTTGACTGTTTTAGGTTTGGTTGCAATTTCATTTTGGCAAACTGTTTGTGTGCTGGCAGATTTTAACACTTTTTTAACTGAAGCCGCATATGAAAGTCCCACAGTGGGTGTCCGGGATTCAACTATTTTTCGAGCATCGGGGTATGATATCTTTTGAGTAGTTTTAATGAGTTGTATTTCTTTTTCTGAGATCCACTTGGGGCATTTTCTAGAGTATGATGGATGATTTGCATTGCAATTAACACATTTGAAATTTTTTTGACATTCGTTACTATCATGGCCGGGTTCCGCACATCTGACACAAGTGCTGGTTCCGCGGCACGATACTTTTGAATGCCCAAAACGCTGACATTTAAAGCAGCGAAGTGGGTTGGGGATATACGGTCTTACCGGGCAAGATAGATAACCTGCTTTGACGCGTGCAGGGAGATCAGGAGTATTAAAAGTTAAAATCAAATGTTTAGTGTTAACCATTTTGCCGTCCCGCTTGATTGTGATTCTTTTTACTGCGCTGACTTGTTGATCTTGCATTTCATCTAGGATCTCATTCTCAGGTGTAAAGAAAAGGTCTGGTTCAGATATAATCCCTCGGGAGAAATTTAAAGTTGAATGTTCCGATACTGTAACTAAATATGGGCCGAGTTGTTTTGTGGACTGTAATGTTTTGATTTGTTTAGGGTCTTTAATTTCCAGAAGAAGTTCGCCATTACGCATCTTTTTAACGGATCTAAACTCCCCAATTAAATGAATTAGAGCGTTATTAATTTTGAAAGGAGACACTGCTGTGAAATTCGATTCGTCGTGCTTGATAATAAAAAATTTTGGATTGCTCGACAACACATTCTGACGCTCCCCACTAGGGGGAGAAAGGTTTTTTTCTTTGGTATCCATAAACGGACCGGAGAACTGGGGGGAAAAAACGGGGTCGAGCCCCTGCGTAGCCCCCCTACACAGGGGTAAGGCTGCATACGACAGGGTTCGCCAGCTAGCCCTGAAGCCTCCCGTAAGAGATACCGCTTGGCCCCGGTACCACGCAGCCATCGGCACGGTTGACACACCTTGGCTTGGGTTTTTGTTCCGAAATTTGGTAAGTGTGATGAGGGAAGGAAGGAGAACCAAATCTCTTCCCGCCGATATTCTGTTTGAGCAACTGGGGGTCACGACTCCGCCCAAGAGCTCGCCCCGAACTCACCACACCGCAAGCCCCCCCCCCCCCACCACGACAAGGTAAACGGACAACGGGGGGGGGGGGGCAAAAAATCATGGAGAGAATGGAGTCAGGAGCTGGAAGCCTTGAAGTTGTTATAGGTTTCCATGATGTACCTGCTTTTTCCATCACCATGCATCGGGTGGAAGTAATCTCCTCAACCACTTTTGAATCTAGTGATAAACTCTTAATGAATGAAATTTTGCGGCATCTTCAGTAGGTGGGAAGGAAGCAAGATCAGGTTTTATTTTTCTTGCTGCTCTCTGAAAAGATATAAAGCTCTGTTCATTCAGAGAAGTTATATTTACTGGAGCCGTATATAAGGCTAAGAAAAATGATTGGCCTGCCTCCGCTAGCTGCTCTGGGGTAGAAAGGGGGTTTGAGAACACTTCCGGAACGTAGCTCAATGATTGATTTTTTTGTAACAGCTTTATGAATTTGGCTTTGCCTTTGTTATATGCAGCTGATGTTGTGTCACAGCCGGAGAAAGCATGGAGGAAGAGAATTTGATCTTAGAACTTGCAAGTGTTTTGTAATTCTTGTGAATAAAAAATGTTGGTGTTCACCTTATCTTTGCCTGGTTTGAAAAAAAGAATATTATTATTACTTGGAGTCAAAGCTATTAATAAAACATTTTGGGCCTTCGTTTGCTGAACTATGGTAGAGGGAAAAATAGTGAAAAGTACACTTGCACATAATTTTGTCTTCTCTTCATTCCCAACCTGCCTCCCCGTTTCAAGAAATAAAATCACCTTAATGACCTGTACTACTACAGGTCGAAAAAAGAAAAGAATAATATCAAATTAATCACTGTGGCGGCTCCAAAAATAGAACAGAGGGGAAAAATAGTCGTTTTCTCAAAAAATGACAAACTTTGAAGTTCAGTATCTCGGCAACTATTATAGCTATAATAAAAACAAAAAAAGCGTTTTAAAGATAATTTTATGCTCTTTAATTTATTAATGGACATTTTTTCTCATAAGTCAATAGTTTCTGAGATATAAGACGAAAATTGAAAAATCACCCATAAAACACCAGGTGGCGCTGCGAGCTCCACCCTCACCACCGGGGACTTTTAGTATGTTCATCAGGAGCCCTTCCTGTACCTGTGTGCCAATTTTTAAAACTATGTTATTATTTTTTCGCCCTTATTTTGGGTCTTCGTTTGCTGAACTAGGGTAGAGGGAAAAATAGTGAAAAATACACTTGCACATAGTTTTGTCTTCCCTTCATTCCTCGCCTCCTTCCTCCCCAACCTGCCTCCCCGTTTCAAGAAATCAAATCACCTTAATGACCTGTACTACTTCAGGTCAAAAAAAGAAAAGAATAATATCAAATTAATCACTGAGGCGGCTCCAAAAATAGAAAAGAGGGGGAAAATAGTTGTTTTCTCAAAAAATGACAAACTTTGAAGTTCAATATTTCGGCAACTATTATAGCTATAATAAAAACAAAAAAAGCGTTTTAAAGATAATTTTATGCTCTTTAATTTATTAATTGACATTTTTTCTCGCAGGTCAATAGGTTTTGAGATATAAGACAAAAATTGAAAAATCACCCATAGAGCACCAGGTGGCGCTGCGAGCTCCCCCCTCACCACTGGGGACTTTTAGTATGTTCATCAGGAGCCCTTCCTGTACCTGTGTGGCCAATTTTTAAAACTGCATGTTTTAGTGTTTTTTCAAATCCTTTATTGACTAGACTAATCCTCAATTCTTCCACCTCAGAAAATGAAGGTGTTGTTTTATGAACTTCTTTGAGGTAAATGTCCATGAAATTTTTTTCGTCACTAGTCAAATGCAATTCACTGAAAATTGTTTTAGATAGAGCTATTTGCAAAAGTGTATGAGCTCTAACAGCTCGAGAGTAAACATGTCTTGTCAACTGTCAAATGAATGAGAAGCGTAAATAGTGTTCATTACTTCTTTGAGGCCACTTCCAGTCATGATAAAGCCAATTAAACCGAGAAAAGACATGCATATGTGAAAACCTCCTAGTCTCACAATTATTTTGGAGACCCGTGAATTTTTATCGGCTGAAGCAATAATTTCCCTTGCTTTAATAAATAGAGGTTGGTCAAATGTTACTTACACAGCTAGTGTGACCATATTTAAAACCATATTCAAGAATATACAGCAATGTACTGTAAATTGTGTCATAATTACTTGGAGGATGGTTTATGAATGGTAAGTTCATGACACGTGATTTATAGTTTTCTTTATGTTCTGTCAAAAGCTCCATAAATCCACTCCACCCAGGAACTTGCTCATACAGATTGATTCATACAGAAGTGCTTTTTTGTAGGAAGTACAGAATTTTAAGCTTGACAAAATGTCTATCAGACATCTGGAACCAAAGTATCTATGGAAATAAACAGTTACTCCAAGGAGGAGGGGCGATATGAATGACCGAGGATGAACTGCAGACAGGCATGACAGATAGCAGTGTAATTTCTTTTGTAAAGGTTCTACAGTGCCTTTTTTATTTTTAATAACGATTTCTTCTATTAGAAACAACAATGACTTGGGTACACTGGTATTGATGTCACAGAATAATTTAGTACTGTGAGGATATGTATCTACCTCATATACTGCAGAGCGTATATATTGACGAATGATCTCCGCTGCCTTCTCTATGACTCTCAATCGTTCCTTTTCTGGATCAGATCCTCTATTTTCATACCATGCTTTGGATAACAAACCATAATTTGTGTCTCGAAAGCACCGAATAGTTGGTCCTTTCTTTTTGTTGGTAATCACGAGCCTATCACCGTACCGCTCAGCAAGTTTTTTCTCAATGGTTTTGTCATCAGGCTTCCAGTTTAAATCATTAAGTACGTCTTTTAGTTCAGAAAGGGTGAACTGACAATCATCATTTGTCTCAATGAAGGAATAAATCATATCAATAGCGGCAACTACACCCTGTTCTATTGGATGACCTATTTTAAACAAAAATATCGTTTGGCGCAGTATAACCTATGAGGCTCTTGCGCCAATAAATCTAAACAAACCAACCAACTATTGGATGACCTGGAGGCACCTCTGATGCTTTCGTTTAAAACTTAACCAAGCAAGTAGCATGAGATCTGGCATCAGCTTCAACCAAATCAATTTCATAAATGATACGCTGCCTAACAACTTTCACCCAATCATCACTTCTTGTTTGTATCATCTTCTTCATAGTATTTTTAAATTCGAGTGTTGAAACTTTTTTTTTTCGGAACTCTTTGCGCTTCTTCTTTTCTTTATCTACAACAGCTTCTCCACAAAAAAAAATATTTCAACATTCCAATCACCTTCCCTTTCACCCCTAGCTGTCCTTCGCTGCGCTCATTTTGATTTACGGATTTTGGTTCACGGACTTTTTTAAACAAAACACTTAAAAAATAATTCTTTATTTTTCATAAAATCTCTCTAACTAAAAAAATATTTTAAAAAATTAACCAGATTTTTAATTTTTAGATGTACATATCAACTTTATTATGCTTCCATTCGATTCAGCGTGCAAAATACATAGAAAAATGACACCCCACTTGCCTAATATATATTGAAAATAACTTTTTTTGCTCTCCCCCAGTCCTCCCCCCAAATGGCCGAAGCGTACACCAAAATGTCGGGTACTTTTGAGGGGTCACTCACAATGATGTAACAAAGCTCTGTGCGAAGAAAAACTTTAGGTTAAAATTATTCCGAAGAAACACATTTTTTTTTTTTGGCTAAAGTGTCTGGACTAAAATTATTCTTTCTAAATCTTAAAATTAGCTGGGATCTCTCTACCGCTTCCCTCAGTTGCTCCATGGCCTCCTGACTCCTGATGCTGGCGGCCTGAATGGAGTCGAGCCACCAGGCGTGAATCTCGTCAAAGTTATCTTCCCACGCTTGCGGCCCTTGGTCCTTCTGTTCGTCCTCGTTCTTCTGATCTGTTTATTCGCCAGTCTCTTCTCTTTCGCTCCTCTTTCTTCTGTACGCGTAGTACGCGCCCCCTACTGCGAAGGCGAGGCCGGCTGCCATCATCACCATGGTCGACGTCTTCAGCATCTTGTTATTAAGTTGGTGACAGAAATGATAGATCCGAATGTCCGGTCCTTGTCTCATCTGCTGAGTATTTCCCAGCCACCAGAACAACTAGGACATTCACTGGAGTCAATGCAAATCACCATCCATCTGGGGTCGAAGTTCATTTATAGAAGTAACATGGAGGAGACACACAAATGAAATAAATCCAAAAATCTAAAAAAGTTTTCTTGTATTGTAATTATTTTTTTCAATTGCAGGTCCAACAAACCAAAGAAAGTGAAGAATGACGAAAAAGTACTCATTGAAGATCCCCATAGCACCACAAAAACGATAGCCACTTATTTTAATGCAAAACCAACAAATGACGATGGAATAGCCAAATTTTGTCAATATCTTGAATGTAGATTAAGAAATTTGGGGAAAAAAGAAGGTATTGAAACAATGCATGAAATAGAAACAATCATGGAAGGAAAAGAAATTGAAATGATGAGTGAATGGGAATAAATAAATGATTATTCAAGTTATTAATGCATTCTGAGTATTCTTGCAATTATTTCAGTACATTATGCATTTTAAAATAGTAATTAAACAAAACCATTATTTTTTTTGTTTCCATTCATACATTACTACTGGAGCTCTACCCTCTGTTAACTAATGCTCACCAAATCTCGAAGATTGCATCGCAGTCGTATTTGTTACGCAAAGAGATTAACTGGCTGCTTAGAAACTAATGGGCGCGTACTATTAGTTTTTACTTTAATTAAACATACGATTTTCTCTCACTAGAACTAATTTCGACATGTTTTATTTGTCTTCTGAATTTAAATACAATGTTTGAGGGAAAAACAGCTTTTCAAGATAAACAGTGTCAAAAATGTTTTTGACACTTTCTCTTTTTGTCAGTTAGCGTTGAAAAAATCGCTAAAAAGATGAATTAGAAAAATAAAAAGGAATAAAAGAAAGGAACAACTCGAAGCGTTAAAAAATCACATAAAAGTACATATACTCGGGGTATAAATTTATTTTAACGAAGTGCAAGACTTTTTTTTTGGGGGGGGGGGAGATATTCAAATACATTATAGTGTGATGAAATACATATTTTTCAAACTTTAGGAAACTTCACGAATTGCTTCGTAATTTTTTCGTATTTAGCATTTTTCTCCTTTCAACATAAAAAGGTAATGAATTTCTCGTCATTACTGTTTAATTGTGTGTTTACGAAGTATATTTCTTGACTCTTCTATTGCATTGAAGAGTTGTTTTGTAATTGAGCTCCTTGGAACCTGATTCTTTGAAAGACAGTTTAAATATACAATGCAAAACATCAAATCTGACGTAAGTAAACCTTTAAAATAATAATGTTTTGAATTTTTTTCATTGTTAATAAATTAAGGATTAGAATACGTAAATAAGAAGTTATTAAATCAAAAGATTAAGGCTTTGCAATAGTTTTTCTTGAGTTTATTATTGCCATACGTATATATACTACATTATTTGAATTACAAGTCTAGTGACAATTACAATTGTAAAGAAAGATAAAGATAGAATGGAACATTTGGAAAACAAAGTTTAAATATGTTTGACCAGCCAGTGCATAGCACCTTCGTTACATAAATAACCCCTATATAGCTCCCTTAGTTCGTAGGCCTCTTTTTCATCCAAGTCATGTTGTTGCACAGAGGATATCTTTTTTTCCTGTTTGTTGCTGCTTTGTTTTTTTGAAGCTGAACAATAAGTCTTTGATTTTTCAATCAACATATTGTGAAG